>WNWK01021529.1:0-5000 GCA_009830355.1 Cherax destructor
TTCCTGGAGCCCATAAACAAAGACTGATCTCTCTCTTTCATTTTCCCACTGCCTATCCCTGTGTAACCCCTGATTCGATTTAGTTGCCTCCATTGCAGCTTTCCTTTCTTCAATCTCTTCACTGTCTGTTATCTCTTGGCCCAGTGGCCTGTCGCTTTCCCTTCTTAACTTTCCCTGTGCACTGCTGTGGTCTGTTAGGGCTTCTACGTATAGCTTAGCTCTCCCTTTTACTACACTCCCCTCGATTGTTCCTGATGTGATCCTCTCTTTCTCTCGGGCTCCACGATGGTCTGATATAGCCTCTGCATACAGTTTCACTCCGTTCTCTACAGTCCTCTTCTTTGTGACTGATACCATGTCCACATTGCTTTTTAGTTCTTTAGGCTGTTTCAAATTTTTCAGTTCTTCTTTTAATCTCTGTATCTTAGCCTCTGCTGTTGTGACTTGCTTCTCCCACTTCCTGCTTTCTGCAGCTATCCTCTCCTCCATTATCTTGCTTTCTGCAGCTATCCTCTCCTCCATTTTCAAGCTAAGCTCCTCTAGCTTTCTTCCCCACTCATGTTCCCTTTTCATGAGCTCTGCTGCCCAATCTTCCTTTGCAGACTCATCCTCCAGTCCCCTAGTTTTCCGTCCTAATCTCTGTGTGCGTGTGTGTGTGTGTGTATGTATATATGTGTGTGTATGTGTATGTGTGTGTGTGTGTATGTGTATATGTAAGTGTGTATGTATATGTGTGTGTGTGTGACCCAACAATAAAATTTGCACCAAGAACTCATTACAGTTGTGACAGGGTGTAGACTAGTGAATTGTTCATTGCTTTATAATTTGTTCATGATTGTAACCATGTATAAACGTAAGTAAGTAAATTTACTTACATGTTTCATTACCTTTTTAACTTGTTAGTTCATTACCTTTGTAACTTGTGAGTTCATTACCTTTGTAACTTGCTCAGATATCAAAACTTTGGGGTCCAGTCCCTGGACCCATTATGTACCTCTGTAATTTTTTGACTACCGCCCACAGGATGGGTATGGGGTGCATAATAAAGATATCAAACTAACTTCAACGGTGGACACTGTCATGCAGATTCGGGTGTCATCTGCAAAGGAAGACACGGCACTGTGGCTTATATCCCTGTCAATGTCCGATATGAGGATGAGGAACAGGATGGGAGCGAGTACTATGCCTTGTGGAACAGCTTTTCACTGTAGCCGCCTCAGACTTCACTCTGTTGACTACTACTTATAGATCCATCTACCAACTTTTTCTGTTATTCCTTTATTACGCATTTTGTGTGCTATTACACCATGGTCACACTTGTCAAAGGCTTTTGCAAAGTTTGTGTATATAACATCTGCATTCTGTTTGTCTTCTAGAGCATCCAGAACCTTGTCGTAGTGGTCCAGTAGTTGGGACAGACAGGAGCGACCTGCTCTAAACCCATGCTGCACTGGGTTGTGTAATTGATGGGTATGGGACGTTAACGCTATTGGTCTGTGGTTGTTTGCTATTGCTTTACTGCCCCCTTTGTAGAGTGGGGCTATGTCTGTTGTTTTTAGTAACTGCGGGACGACCCCAGTGTCCATGCTCCCTCTCCATAGGATGTTAAAAGTACGTGATAGGGGCTTCTTGCAGTTCTTGATGAACACGGAGTTCCATGAGTCTGGGCCTGGAGCGGAGTGCATGGGCATGTCATTTATTGCCTTTTCGAAGTCATTTGGCGTCTGGGTAATGTCAGATAGGCATGCGTCTGCCAAGTTCTGTGGCACTCTCATAAAAAATTCATTTAGGTCTTCGACTTTCAGTCTGGTTAGCGGCTCGCTAAAAACTGAGTCATACTAGGACTTTAGTAACTCACTCATTTCCTTGCTGTCATCTGTGTAGGACCCATCCCGTTTAAGTAGGGGCCCAATACTGGTTGGTGTTCTCGACTTTGATTTAGCATAAGAAAAGAAATACTTTGGGTTTCTTTCAATTTCATTTATGGCTTTTAGTTCTTCCCGCGTTTCTTGATTCCTGTAAGATTCCTTTAGTTTTAATTCGATGTTTGCTATTTCTCTGACCAGTGTCTCCCTACGTATTTCAGATATATTGGCCTCTTGTAGCCGCTCTGTTATTTTTTGCCTTCGCCTGTATAGGGAGCGCCTCTCTTTTTCTAGTTTACATCTTCTCCTCCTTTTTCTTAAGAGAATTTGCCTTGAGCAAACTTCAAGTGCCATAGAGTTAATTTGTTCTAGACATAGGTTAGGATCCGTAATGCTTAGGCTATCTTCCCAGTTTATATCATTTAGGACTTGGTTTACTTGGTCCCACCTTATGTTTTTGTTATTGAAGTTGAATTTGGAGAAGGTTCCCTCGCGACTGATCACATTTTGTCGATCTGGGGCTCCCCGCATGCATGTCTGGACCTCTATTATGTTGTGATCTGAGTAAATTGTTTTTGATATGATGACATTTCGTATCAGATCATCATTGTTAGTGAAGATAAGGTCCAGCGTATTCTCTAATCTTGTGGGCTCTACTATTTGCTGGTTTAAGGTGAATTTGGTGCAGAGATTTAAAAGTTCATGTGTGTGCGAGTTTTCATCTGAGCTGCCTCTGGTGTTATCTCTGCTACCACATTGTTTGCAATATTCCTCCATTTTAGGTGCCTTAGGTTGAAATCCCCCAGGAGCAAGATGTTGGGGCAGGAGCTGGAATATTTTCCAGACAGTGGTCAATTTTCAAAAGCTGTTCCTGGAATTGTTGGGACGTTGCATCCGGAGGCTTGTATACAAACACGATGACCAGGTTTTGATTCTCGATCTTAATTGCTAAAACTTCAACTACATTATTTGAGGCATTTAGTAGTTCTGAACATATAAGTGACTCTGTGATATACAGGCCAACACTCAATCCCCCCTTTTTGCCTGTTCACTCTGTCACATCTGTATAGGTTGCAGCCATGGATCCATATTTCATTGTCAAAGTGATCCTTTATGTGGGTCTCTGTGAAAGCCCCAAACATTGCATTTGACTCTGTAAGCAGTCCACGGATGTAAGGTATCTTGTTGTTTGTTGCTGTATTTGGACCCTGTATATTAGCAAAGATGAATGTTGTTGAATTGGTGGTATTAGAGATCTTATTTATAATTTTTTTATTAGTAGTAAATACTCAGTGTCCAATACACCCAGTAGTGTCCAGTACACACAGTAGTGTCCAGTACACCCAGTAGTGTCCAGTACACCCAGTAGTGTCCAGTACACTCAGTAGTGTCCAGTACACCCAGTAGTGTCCATTACACTCAGTAGTGTCCAGTACACTCAGTAGTGTCCAGTACACTCAGTAGTATCCAGTACACCCAGTAGTGTCCAGTACACTCAGTAGTGTCCAGTACACTCAGTAGTGTCCAGTACACCCAGTAGTGTCCAGTACACCCAGTAGTGTCCAGTTCACTCAGTAGTGTCCAGTACACCCAGTAGTGTCCAGTACACTCAGTAGTGTCCAGTACACCCAGTAGTGTCCAGTACACTCAGTAGTGTCCAGTACACCCAGTAGTGTCCAGTACACTCAGTAGTGTCCAGTACACCCAGTAGTGTCCAGTAACTCAGTAGTGTCCAGTGCACCCAGTAGTGTCCAGTACACTCAGTAGTGTCCAGTACACCCAGTAGTGTCCAGTACACTCAGTAGTGTCCAGTACACTCAGTAGTGTCCAATACACCCAGTAGTGTCCAGTACACTCAGTAGTGTCCAGTACACTCAGTAGTGTCCAGTACACACAGTAGTGTCCAGTACACACAGTAGTGTCCAGTACACACAGTAGTGTCCAGTACACTCAGTAGTATCCATTACACTCAGTAGTGTCCAGTACACACAGTAGTGTCCAGTACACTCAGTAGTGTCCAGTACACTAAGTGGTCAGTACACCCAGTAGTGTCCAGTACACACAGTAGTGTCCAGTACACCCAGTAGTGTCCAGTACACCCAGTAGTGTCCAGTACACTCAGTAGTGTCCAGTACACCCAGTAGTGTCCAGTACACTCAGTAGTGTCCAGTACACCCAGTAGTGTCCAGTAACTCAGTAGTGTCCAGTACACCCAGTAGTGTCCAGTACACACAGTAGTGTCCAGTACACTCAGTAGTGTCCAGTACACTCAGTAGTGTCCAGTGCACTCAGTAGTGTCCAGTACAATCAGTAGTGTCCAGTGCACTTAGTAGTGTCCAGTACACTCAGTAGTGTCCAGTGCACTCAGTAGTGTCCAGTACACTCAGTAGTGTCCAGTACACTCAGTAGTGTCCAGTACACTCAGTAGTGTCCAGTACACTCAGTAGTGTCCAGTACACACAGTAGTGTCCAGTGCACTCAGTAGTGTCCAGTACACTCAGTAGTGTCCAGTACACACAGTAGTGTCCAGTGCACTCAGTAGTGTCCAGTACACTCAGTAGTGTCCAGTACACTCAGTAATGTCCAGTACACTCAGTAGTGTCCAGTGCACTCAGTAGTGTCCAGTACACTCAGTAGTATCCAGTACACTCAGTAGTATCCAGTACACTCAGTAGTGTCCAGTACACTCAGTAGTATCCAATACACTCAGTAGTATCCAGTACACTCAGTAGTGTCCAGTACACTCAGTAGTGTCCAGTACACTCAGTAGTGTCCAGTACACTCAGTAGTGTCCAGTACACTCAGTAGTGTCCAGTACACTCAGTAGTGTCCAGTGCACTCAGTAGTGTCCAGTACACTCAGTAGAGTCCAGTACACTCAGTAGTGTCCAGTACACTCAGTAGTGTCCAGTGCACTCAGTAGTGTCCAGTACACTCAGTAGTGTCCAGTACACTCAGTAGTGTACAGTACACTCAGTAGTGTCCAGTACACTCAGTAGTGTCCAGTACACTCAGTAGTGTCCAGTACACTCAGTAGTGTCCAGTACACTCAGTAGTGTCCAGTACACTCAGTAGTGTCTAATACACTCAGTAGTGTCCAGTAAACTCAGTAGTGTCCAGTACACTCAGTAGTGTC
>WNWK01021529.1:7500-10000 GCA_009830355.1 Cherax destructor
CTGAAGAAATGTTTCCTGACATCCCTTTGACTCATCTGAGTCTTCAGCTTCCAGTTGTGTCCCCTTGTTTCTGTGTTCCCTCTCTGAAACAACCTGTCACTATCTACCTTGTCAATTCCCGCAGTATTTTGTATGTCGTTATCATGTCTCCTCTGACCCTTCTTTCCTCCAGTGTTGTTAGTCCTATTTCCCTCAACCTTTCTTCATAAGACAGACCCCTGAGTTGTGGAACTAACCTTGTCGCAAACCTTTGCACTTTCTCTAGTTTCCTTACGTGCTTGACCAGGTGTGGGTTCCAGACTGGTGCTGCATATTCTAGTATGGGCCTGACGTACACGGTATACAGTGTCTTGAACGATTCCTTGTTAAGGTAACGGAACGCTAATCTAAGGTTTGCCAGACGCCCATATGCTGCCGCAGTTATCTGGTTGATGTGTGCCTCCGGAGACGTGCTAGGCGTTATACTCACTCCAAGGTCTTTCTCCTTTGCCGAGGTTTGTAGCCTTTGTCCGCCTAGCTTGTACTCTGTCAGCGGTCTTCTTTGCCCTTCTCCGATCCTCATGACTTTGCATTTGGAGGGATTGAATTCGAGAAGCCAACTGCTAGACCAGATGTCGAGCTTGTCCAGGTCTGTTTGCAGCCCTGCCTGGTCCTCTTCTGATGTGATTCTCCTCATTATTTTCACATCATCCGCGAATAGAGACACTTCTGAGTCTATCCCATCCGTCATGTCATTTACATAAACCAGGAATAACACTGGTCCTAGGACTGACCCCTGCGGTACACCACTCGTCACAGGCGCCCACTGTGATACCTCACCACGCACCATGACCCGTTGTTGCCTCCCTTTGAGGTATTCCCTGATCCATTCCAGTGCCCTTCCTGTTATACCTGCTTGTTCTTCCAACTTCTTTACTAATCTCATGTGAGGAACTGTGTCGAAGGCCTTCCTGCAGTCCAGGAAAATGCAATCAACCCACCCTTCTCTCTCCTGCCTTACCTCTGTTACTTTATCATAGAACTCTAGGAGGTTTGTTACACAGGATTTGCCTTCCCGGAATCCATGCTGTCTGGTGTTTATTATCCTGTTCCGCTCAAGGTGTTCCACTATTCTTTTCCTGATGATTTTCTCCAGGACTTTGCACACTATACATGTAAGTGACACCGGTCTATAGTTTAGTGCCTCTTTTCTGTCTCCTTTTTAAAAATGGGGACTACGTTGGCCTTCTTCCATACCTCAGGTAGCTGCCCAGTTTCAAGGGATGTGTTGAATATTGTGGTAAGTGGCACACTCAGTACCTCAGCTCCTTCCCGAAGAACCCACGGGAGATATTGTCCGGACCCATCGCCTTTGAGGTATCGAGGTCACTGAGTAACTGCTTCACTTCCTCCTCAGTTGTGTGTAAGCCCTCTAGCACTTGGTACATCCCTTGTTGGTGACGAACCATGTCCTGTCTACCCAGCTGCCTTCCTTCCTCCATTGTGAATACTTCCTTAAACCTCAAGTTGAGCTCCTCACATACCTCTTGATCATTACTTGTGAGTTCCCCATCTTCTCTCCTCAGCCTTATCACCTGGTCCTTGACTGTTGTCTTCCTTCTGATGTGACTGAACATCAGTTTCGGGTCGGACTTAACTTTCGATGCTATGTCGTTTTCGTACTGTTTCTGGGCCTCCCTCCGTACTTGTGCATACTCGTTTCTAGCTCTTCTACTAATCTCTTTGTTTACTTGGGTTCTTTGCCTTCTGTACCGTTTCCATTCTCTGATACTCTGATTCTTTGCCTCCCTGCACCTTTGGGTAAACCAGGGCTCTTTCTGGCCTTCCCATTTAAACATTTGCCTCTGGGTATAAACCGTTCCTCTGCCTCCTTGCACTTTGCCCCTACGTATTCCATCATTTCATTTGTTGTCAGTCCTTCCATTTCCCTTTCCCACTGGATGTCCTGCAGGAAATTCCTCAAGCCCGTGTAGTTTCCTCTTTTAAAGTCTGGTTTGTCTCTATCGGTACTGCTTCCCCTCTCCACCTGTAGCTCTACAATGTACTCAAAGCTAAGCACCATATGGTCACTGGCTCCCAGGGGGCTCTCGTGCGTTATGTCTTCAATATCTGAGCTGTTCAGGGTGAATACAAGGTCCAGTCTTGCTGGTTCATCTTCTCCCCTCTCTCTGGTCGTGTCCCTGACATGTTGGTGCATCAGGTTTTCCAGTACCACGTCCATCATCTTGGCTCTCCAAGTTTCTGGACCCCCACGTGGTTCATGATTCTCCCAGTCGATCTCCCTGTGGTTGAAATCTCCCATGACCAGTAGCTTCGCTCTGTTCGTGTGTGCTTTTCTTGCCACCTCTGCCAGGGTGTCCACCATCGCTCTGTTGTTCTCATCGTATTCTTCTCCTGGCCTCCTGCAGTTCTGTGGTGGGTTATACATCACTGCAATGATTATCTTATGCTCCCCAGACTGGATGGTACCTACTATGAATTCCCGTTCTCTACCCCCCTC
>WNWK01021529.1:15000-20000 GCA_009830355.1 Cherax destructor
CTCCACCGCCACACTTCCCCTTCACCTCCACACTTCCCCTCCACCTCCACCCTTAACCTCCACCTCCACCCTTCCCCTCCACCTCCACCCTTCCCCTCCACCTCCACATTTCCCCTCCACCTCCAGGAGCATGACATAGAACTCCAGGAGCATGACATAGAACTCCAGGAGCATGACATAGAACTCCAGGAGCATGACATAGAACTCCAGGAGCATGACATAGAACTCCAGGAGCATGACATAGAACTCCAGGAGCATGACATAGAACTCCAGGAGCATGACATAGAACTCCAGGAGCATGACAGGCCTCCAGGAGCATGACATAGGCCTCCAGGAGCATGACATAGGCCTTCAGGAGCATGTTATAGGCCTCCAGGAGCATGACATAGTCCTCCAGGAGGACAGAAGTTTAGGAACCATTGTCAGAATGGAACTAGCAGACCAGCTTGAAGAAAATAGATCAGTGCAGATAGGAGCTAGCAGATCTATTATACATCAAAATAAAATGTGTCATGATAAATATAACTACGGAGAATGTAGCAAGATGGTGTTACTGCTAGACTAAGGCTAGGCTATAAGTATCACTGGTAGTACTGTTGTTACTACTAGACTAAGGCTAGGCTATAAGTATCACTGGTAGTACTGTTGTTACTACTAGACTAAGGCTAGGCTATAAGTATCACTGGTAGTACTGTTGTTACTACTAGACTAAGGCTAGGCTATAAGTATCACTGGTAGTACTGTTGTTACTACTAGACTAAGGCTAGGCTATAAGTATCACTGGTAGTACTGTTGTTACTACTAGACTAAGGCTAGGCTATAAGTATCACTGGTAGTACTGTTGTTACTACTAGACTAAGGCTAGGCTATAAGTATCACTGGTAGTACTGTTGTTACTACTAGACTAAGGCTAGGCTATAAGTATCACTGGTAGTACTGTTGTTACTACTAGACTAAGGCTAGGCTATAAGTATCACTGGTAGTACTGTTGTTACTACTAGACTAAGGCTAGGTTATAAGTATCACTGGTAGTACTGTTGTTACTACTAGACTAAGGCTAGGATAAAAGTATCACTGGTAGTACTGTTGTTACTGCTAGACTAAGGCTAGGTTATAAGTATCTCCTGCTGAGTCTTTTGCTTTCGTAGGGAGTGATTTTTGTGTGCAAGTTTGGTACTAATCCCTCTAGGATTTTCCAAGTGTATATTATTATGTATCTCTCTCGCCTGCGCTCCAGGGAATACAGATCAAGGACCTTCAACCGTTCCCAGTAATTTAGGTTCTTTATCGTACTTATGTGTGCTTTGAAAGTTCTTTGTACACTCTCCAGATCAGCAATTTCACCAGCCTTGAAGGGGGCCGTTAGTGTACAGCAGTATTCCAGCCTAGAGAGAACAAGCGATTTAAAGATTATCATCATGGCCTTGGCGTCCCTAGTTTTGAAGGTTCTCATTATCCATCCTGTCATTTAAACCAGATGGAGATGTCAGTGACAAAAAATGTGTAAACAGAGACTCTGACATACACTGGTGTGTAGACAGACGGCCATAAACTTGTGTGGGTCGTCACACCTGACACACGGCTGCCGGGTCGTCACACCTGACATACAGCTGCCGGGTCGTCACACCTGACACACGGCTGCCGGGTCGTCACACCTGACACACGGCTGCCGGGTCGTCACACCTGACACACGGCTGCCGGTTCGTCATACCTGACACACCGCTGCCGGGTCGTCACACCTGACACAGCTGCCGGGTTGTCACACCTGACACACGGCTGCCGGGTCGTCACACCTGACACAGCTGCCGGGTCGTCACACCTGACACACAGCTGCCGGGTCGTCACACCTGACACACGGCTGCCGGGTCGTCACACCTGACACACGGCTGCCGGTTCGTCATACCTGACACACCGCTGCCGGGTCGTCACACCTGACATAGCTGCCGGGTTGTCACACCTGACACACCGCTGCCGGGTCGTCACACCTGACACAGCTGCCGGGTCGTCACACCTGACACACAGCTGCCGGGTCGTCACACCTGACACACAGCTGCCGGGTCGTCACACCTGACACACGGCTGCCGGGTCGTCACACCTGACACACGGCTGCCGGGTCGTCAATCACGCCACAACTTGCATTTACCGAGATAATTTACTACTGTAAATTAATTTAGAAACTTATGCGGCTGTCAGACATGTCATGCTTTTGCGTGTACATGTATGAGTATACACAGAGGATGAGTAAGACACATATGTATCAGTATACACAGAGGATGAGTAAGACACATATGTATCAGTATACACAGAGGATGAGTAAGACACATATGTATCAGTATACACAGAGGATGAGTAAGACACATATGTATCAGTATACACAGAGGATGAGTAAGACACATATGTATCAGTATACACAGAGGATGAGTAAGACACATATGTATCAGTATACACAGAGGATGAGTAAGACACATATGTATCAGTATACACAGTAGGATGAGTAAGACACATATGTATCAGTATACACAGAGGATGAGTAAGACACATATGTATCAGTATACACAGAGGATGAGTAAGACACATATGTATCAGTATACACAGAGGATGAGTAAGACACATATGTATCAGTATACACAGAGGATGAGTAAGACACATATGTATCAGTATACACAGAGGATGAGTAAGACACATATGTATCAGTATACACAGAGGATGAGTAAGACACATATGTATCAGTATACACAGAGGATGAGTAAGACACATATGTATCAGTATACACAGGGATGAGTAAGACACATATTATCAGTATACACAGAGGATGAGTAAGACACATATGTATCAGTATACACAGAGGATGAGTAAGACACATATGTATCAGTATACACAGAGGATGAGTAAGACACATATGTATCAGTATACACAGAGGATGAGTAAGACACATATGTATCAGTATACACAGAGGATGAGTAAGACACATATGTATCAGTATACACAGAGGATGAGTAAGACACACTATGTATCAGTATACACAGAGGATGAGTAAGACACATATGTATCAGTATACACAGAGGATGAGTAAGACACATATGTATCAGTATACACAGAGGATGAGTAAGACACATATGTATCAGTATACACAGAGGATGAGTAAGACACATATGTATCAGTATACACAGAGGATGAGTAAGCACATATGTATCAGTATACACAGAGGATGAGTAAGACACATATGTATCAGTATACACAGAGGATGAGTAAGACACATATGTATCAGTATACACAGATGATGAGTAAGACACATATGTATCAGTATACACAGAGGATGAGTAAGACACATATGTATCAGTATACACAGAGGATGAGTAAGACACATATGTATCAGTATACACAGAGGATGAGTAAGACACATATGTATCAGTGTACACAGAGGATGAGTAAGACACATATGTATCAGTATACACAGAGGATGAGTAAGACACATATGTATCAGTATACACAGAGGATGAGTAAGACACGAGGTGGTCAGTCCCACAGTCTGGATGTGTTCATCATAGTCTCTAAGGATGTGAAATACTTCTGCTGTCTCGTGAGTATGTTGAGGGGAAAAGCCTGCTGAGCAGACGCTAACTTTCCTCAACATTGATACCAAACTGTAACACATGTGTCTTAGTGTATACCATTAAAATAATGATACATAGTAGTGTGACACTATACACACTGGTGTGACACTATACACACTGGTGTGACACTATACACACTGGTGTGACACTATACACAGGGGTGTGACACTATACACAGTAGTGTGACACTATACACACTGGTGTGACACTATACACAGGGGTGTGACACTATACACACTGGTGTGACACTATACACAGTGGTGTGACACTATACACACTGGTGTGACACTATACACAGGGGTGTGACACTATACACAGTAGTGTGACACTATACACACTGGTGTGGCAATATACACGGTATGGCACTATACATTAGCGTGGCACTATACACAGTGGTGTGGCACTATACACAGTAGTGTGGCACTATACACTGGTGTGACACTATACACAGTGGTGTGACACTACACAGTGGTGTGACACTATACACAGTGATGTGACACTGTAAACAGTGGTGACACTATACACAGCGGTGTGACACTATACACAGTGGTGACAATATACACAGTGGTGTGACACTATGCACAGTGATGTGACACTATACACAGTAGTGTGACACTATACACAATGGTGTGGCACTATACACAGTGGTGTGACACTATGCACAGTGGTATGACACTATACACAGTGGTGTGACACTATACACAGTGGTGTGACACTATTATCAGTGGTGTGGCACTGTACACAGTGGTGTCACACTATACACAGTGGTGTGACACTATACACAGTGGTGTGACACTATACACAGTAGTGTAACACTATACACAGTGGTGTGACACTATTATCAGTGGTGTGGCACTATACACAGTGGTGACAGTATACACAGTGGTGTGACACTGTTCACAGTGGTGTGACACTATACACAGTGGTGTGACACTATACACAGTGTGACACTATACACAGTGATGTGACACTATACACAGTGGTGTGACACTATACACAGTGTGACACTATACACAGTGGTGTGACACTATACACAGTGGTGTGACACTATACACAGTGGTGTGGCACTATACACAGTGGTGACAGTATACACAGTGGTGTGACAGGTTTCAAGGTTATCGACTCTATATACTGGGATACATGTGTCGTGCCTAATAGATAAAACTAGTCAATTAGAAAGACCTCATTCAAAATTAAGTCCTTTCTAAAATTTTCTCTTATAGGTTTAAAGTTGTGTTGACATCAGAGTGAGCCACGATAAGCACCTGTTATCTTGGTGTGATAGTTAACTACGAGGCAGGTGACGGCGGGTTGACACACTTGCTAGGTGAGGGTGGAATATACTAAGGTAGCCGGCACCTGGGTGGCACCTACGTGAAACCTGCG
>WNWK01021529.1:25000-33954 GCA_009830355.1 Cherax destructor
TGTCATGCACTGCTCTCTAGCATGACCCTGCCTAGTGTGAAGACACTGTCATGCACTGCTCTCTAGCATGACCCTGGCTAGTGTGAAGACACTGTCATGCACTGCTCTCTAGCATGACCCTGCCTAGTGTGAAGACCTGTCATGCACTGCTCTTAGCATGACCCTGCTAGTGTGAAGACCCTGTCATGCACTGCTCTCTAGCATGACCCTGCCTAGTGTGAAGACCCTGTCATGCACTGCTCTCTAGCATGACCCTGCCTAGTGTGAAGACCACTGTCATGCACTGCTCTCTAGCATGACCCTGCCTAGTGTGAAGACCTGTCATGCACTGCTCTCTAGCATGACCCTGGCTAGTGTGAAGACCCGGTCATGCACTGCTCTCTAGCATGACCCTGCTAGTGTGAAGACCCTGTCATGCACTGCTCTCTAGCATGACCCTGCCTAGTGTGAAGACCCTGTCATGCACTGCTCTCTAGCATGACCCTGGCTAGTGTGAAGACCTGTCATGCACTGCTCTCTAGCATGACCCTGCCTAGTGTGAAGACCCTGTCATGCACTGCTCTCTAGCATGACCCTGGCTAGTGTGAAGACCTGTCATGCACTGCTCTCTAGCATGACCCTGGCTAGTGTGAAGACCAGGTCATGCACTGCTCTCTAGCATGACCCTGCCTAGTGTGAAGACACCTGTCATGCACTGCCTCTAGCATGACCCTGCTAGTGTGAAGACCTGTCATGCACTGCTCTCTAGCATGACCCTGCCTAGTGTGAAGACCCTGTCATGCACTGCTCTCTAGCATGACCCTGCCTAGTGTGAAGACCCGGTCATGCACTGCTCTCTAGCATGACCCTGCCTAGTGTGAAGACCCTGTCATGCACTGCTCTCTAGCATGACCCTGCCTAGTGTGAAGACCCTGTCATGCACTGCTCTCTAGCATGACCCTGGCTAGTGTGAAGACACTGTCTTGCACTGCTCTCTCACCTCTTACACTGCACGGTACCACCTCTTACACTGCACGGTACCATCTCTTACACTGCACGGTACAACCTCTTACACTGCACGGTACAACCTCTTACACTGCACGGTACAACCTCTTACACTGCACGGTACCACCTCTTACACTGCACAGCACCACCTCTTACACTGCACGGTACCACCTCTTACACTGCACGGTACCATCTCTTACACTGCACGGTACAACCTCTTACACTGCACGGTACAACCTCTTACACTGCACGGTACCATCTCTTACACTGCACGGTACCATCTTTTACACTGCACGGTACAACCTCTTACACTGCACGGCACCACCTCCTACACTGCACGGTACAACCTCTTACACTGCACGGTACAACCTCTTACACTGCAAGGTACAACCTCTTACACTGCACGGTACAACCTCTTACACTGCACGGTACCACCTCGCTCGTCACTGTTACCTGTCTTCTCAGCACCACCTCTTACACTGCACGGTACCACCTCTTACACTGCACGGCACCACCTCTTACACTGCACGGTACCACCTCTTACACTGCACTGTACAACCTCTTACACTGCACGGTACAACCTCTTACACTGCACGGTACAACCTTTTACACTGCACGGTACAACCTCTTACACTGCACGGTACAACCTCTTACACTGCACAGTACAACCTCTTACACTGCACGGTACAACCTCTTACACTGCACGGTACCACCTCGCTCGTCACTGTTACCTCTCTTCTCAGCACCACCTCTTACACTGCACGGTACAGCCTCTAACACTGCACGGTACCATCTCTTACACTGCACGGTACAACCTCTTACACTGGACGGTACAACCTCTTACACTGCACGGTACCATCTCTTACACTGCACGGCAACACCTCTTACAGTGCACGGTACCACCTCTTACACTGCACTGTACAACCTCTTACACTGCACGGTACTACCTCTTACACTGCACGGTACCATCTCTTACACTGCACGGCACCACCTCTTACACTGCACGGTACCACCTCTTACACTGCACTGTACAACCTCTTACACTGCACGGTACAACCTCTTACACTGCACGGTACCATCTCTTACACTGCACGGTACAACCTCTTACACTGCACGGTACCACCTCGCTCGTCACTGTTACCTGTCTTCTCAGCACCACCACTTACACTGCACGGTACAACATCTTACACTGCACGGTACCACCTCTTACACTGCACGGTACAACCTCTTACACTGCACGGTACCACCTCTTACACTGCACGGTACCACCTCTTACACTGCACGGTACCACCTCTTACACTGCAAGGTACAACCTCTTACACTGCACGGTACCACCTCTTACACTGCACGGTACCACCACTTACACTGCATGGTACCACCTCTTACACTGCAAGATACAACCTCTTACACTGCACGGTACAACCTCTTACAGTGCACGGTACCACCTCTTACACTGCACGGTACAACCTCTTACACTGCACGGAACCACCACTTACACTGCACGGTACAACCTCTTACACTGCACGGTACCACCTTGCTCGTCACTGTTACCTGTCTTCTCTACACCATCTTAAGGGCCACGTAAGTTTCCCCATCTTCTAATTACATGTTTATTTTTCCACTATAATCTACCTTGTCCATAATTACTATCACATTTGCTTTGTCTGTTTCGTAAAGTGAAGTTCAGGATCTGTCCTTAATTCATGGTATATTGGGCCCCCTGAACGGGGCCCAATGTTATGTATATAATGTACATTTTATGTATATTGTCTTTCATATAATTTTATATTGCCGATATTTTAATTAAGAGTTAAAATTAAAATACCTTACTTTATGTTAGTATTTGACTTATTATAATAACTATGTAATAACTATGTAGGATATTACACTTGTCACTGTGATCACTGTTGAAGACTTGTGATTGGCTGTCCGCTGTAGCAAATTGCCTTGCTAACTACAGCTGCTTGTTGGTGTCAGGCTGTACCTGTACCGTTGCTGGAGTAGCCCGGTACCGTTGGTGGAGTAGCCCGGTACCGTTGCTGGAGTAGCCCGGTACCGTTGGTGGAGTAGCCCAGTACCGTTGGTGGAGTAGCCCGGTACCGTTGGTGGAGTAGCCCGGTACCGTTGCTGGAGTAGCCCGGTACCGTTGCTGGAGTAGCCCGGTACCGTGTCTGGAGTAGCCCGGTACCGTTGGTGCAGTAGCCCGGTACCGTTGCTGGAGTAGCCCGGTACCGTTGCTGGAGTAGCCCGGTACCGTTGGTGCAATAGCCCGGTACCGTTGCTGGAGTAGCCCGGTACCGTTGCTGGAGTAGCCCGGTACCGTTGCTGGAGTAGCCCGGTACCGTTGCTGGAGTTGCCCGGTACCGTTGCTGGAGTAGCCCGGTACCGTTGCTGGAGTAGCCCGGTACCGTTGCTGGAGTAGCCCGGTACCGTTGCTGGAGTAGCCGATACCGTTGCTGGAGTAGCCCGGTACCGTTGGTGGAGTATCCCGGTACCGTTGGTGGAGTAGCCCGGTACCGTTGCTGGAGTAGCCCGGTACCGTTGCTGGAGTAGCCCGGTACCGTTGCTGGAGTAGCCCGGTACCGTTGCTGGAGTAGCCCGGTACCGTTGCTGGAGTAGCCCGGTATCGTTGGTGGAGTAGCCCGGTACCGTTGCTGGAGTAGCCCGGTACCGTTGCTGGAGTAGCCCAGTACCGTTGCTGGAGTAGCCCGGTACCGTTGCTAGAGTAGCCCGGTACCGTTGCTGGAGTAGCCCGGTACCGTTGCTGGAGTAGCCAGGTACCGTTGCTGGAGTAGCCCGGTACCGTTGCTGGAGTAGCCCGGTACCGTTGCTGGAGTAGCCCGGTACCGTTGCTGGAGTAGCCCGGTACCGTTGCTGGAGTAGCCTGGTACCGTTGGTGGAGTAGCCCGGTACCGTTGGTGGAGTAGCCCGGTACCGTTGGTGGAGTAGCCCGGTACCGTTGGTGGAGTAGCCCGGAGAGTCAAGTGACTTCACTTGATGTGAGGCCAGGAGTCGAGAAATTAATCTCTCCAGAGCAGGTCATCGCTCGACCAGCACCTCTCTCTCCATCTCTCCGGGAATCTCTCTCGTCTCTGTCTGTTTGTTCGATATTTAGATTGTTTTGGTAGAGTATGATTTCTGTGGTGAGACGAAACATACTTCTCGTAGCTCTGTTGACAGAACTTAGTTTAGACTTAGTGATTGTTGACGTTTTAATGAGGTTGTGTGTCGTACTTACCAAGGTCCTGAGCTAGAGCTTCTGACCTATGTTATGTGGCATCTGTGCACCGTCGTAGTCGGGGGTTTGGTTATGCTCAACTTAGATTCAATATTAAGGGAACTTTGTGACTTTCATGGAGGATCTGCTGATGGTCCCCAGTTAGTGTCGTTATTTTGTCTCCTTGTTCGTGACGCTGTGCTGCTGCTGCTGCTGCTGCTGCTGCTGCTGCTGCTGCTGCTGCTGCTGCTGCTGCTGCTGCTGCTGCTGCTGCTGCTGGTTACATTATTGCTGTTGGTGAATGATTCGTCATATTGTTCAAGCAAACTGTTCTGATTGCCTTGTTGGTCGAGAAGATAGTTTATTTGTGGACTCGTGTCAGTCACTTTTAAATCTAAGTCTTACTGAGACATAACGAACACTTTAAGCACACACACACTTGTATATACTTAATAGTAACATTTCAGACGTTACTTAAGAGACGTACTTACAAAATGTGCCTTCACCACTATACTACTGTATGTACAATTTAACTTTGCACTACAAGAGAAGGAGTTTATATATAAAATTATATCAAATTCATTTACTTTGATTTCTTCCACCTAGACAACTTTGTTAATAAACTTCTCCAATTTTATTTTGTTGGATTATAATCACCAAGTTGTAATCCCCAAACTCTATTAATATTCAAGGAATTAGACTTGATCTTGGTCTGTCAAACTCTATTAATATTCAAGGAATTAGACTTGATCTTGGTCTGACAAACTCTATTAATATTCAAGGAATTAGACTTGATCTTGGTCTGACAAACTCTATTAATATTCAAGGAATTAGACTTGATCTTGGTCTGACAAACTCTATTAATATTCAAGGAATTAGACTTGATCTTGGTCTGACAAACTCTATTAATATTCAAGGAATTAGACTTGATCTTGGTCTGACAAACTCTATTAATATTCAAGGAATTAGACTTGATCTTGGTCTGACAAACTCTATTAATATTCAAGGAATTAGACTTGATCTTGGTCTGACAAACTCTATTAATATTCAAGGAATTAGACTTGATCTTGGTCTGACAAACTCTATTAATATTCAAGGAATTAGACTTGATCTTGGTCTGACAAACTCTATTAATATTCAAGGAATTAGACTTGATCTTGGTCTGACAAACTCTATTAATATTCAAGGAATTAGACTTGATCTTGGTCTGACAAACTCTATTAATATTCAAGGAATTAGACTTGATCTTGGTCTGACAAACTCTATTAATATTCAAGGAATTAGACTTGATCTTGGTCTGACATCTTGTTGCAATACCCAGTAACAGCTGAGTGCTAGAGGGGTATAACTTAACAAATCTTTAAGGACAGTTTGTGTTGTGGAAGTCTGAGCAAAACTCACTTCCTTGATAATGTGAGAAGTCACGAAAGAGACTGGAATTTCACTGTGTTTTCACAGTGGTTGTTCTGCATATATATATGTCGTGCCGATTAGGTAAAACTTGCGATTGTCGCTTAAATAGCAACGCTCAACTTGCCATATAAGACAAGCGAAAATTTGTGTATGCAATAATTTCCCAAAAATCCTTCTGAACCTAACGAAAAAAATATATTTCATTGTGTATGTTTATTATTAAATTATTGTAAACGTAACTAAAATATATATAGTTGGGTTAGGCTAAATTAAATTGCGCTTGTTATAATAAGATTAGGTAAGTTTTCTAAGTTTCTCTTGGTACAAAATTATAATTTTTTACATTAACATAATTGAAGAAAATATATCTTTAAACGTATAAGAGAAAATTTTAGAAAGGTCTTAATTTTAAATGAGTTATTCCTAATTGACCAGTTTTACCTATTAGGCACGACATATATATATATATATATATATATATATATATATATATATATATATATATATATATATATATATATGGAGATATCATGTCTGAGGTCAATGTGTGGTGTGAATATAATGCAGAGAATTCGGAGTTTGGAAATTAGGAGGAGGTGCGGGATTACCAAAACTATTATCCAGAGAGCTGAAAAGGGGTTGTTGAGGTGGTTTGGACATGTAGAGAGAATGGAACGAGACAGAATGACTTCGAGAGTGTATAAATCTGTAGAGGAGGGAAGGCGGGGTAGGAGTCGGCCTAGGAAAGGCTGGAGGGAGGGGGTAAAGGAGGTTTTGTGTCGAGGGGCTTGGACTTCCAGCTAGCATGTGTGAGCGTATTTGATAGGAGTGAATGGAGACAAATGGTTTTTAATACTTGACGTGCTGTTGGAGTGTGAGCAAAGTAATTTTTATGAAGGGATTCAGGGAAACCGGCAGGCCGGACTTGAGTCCTGGAGATGGGAAGTACAGTGTCTGCACTCTGAAGGAGGGGTGTTAATGTTGCAGTTTTATAACTGTAGTGTAAAGCACCCCTCTGGCAAGACAGTGATGTAGTGAATGATGATGAAAGTTTTTCTTTTTCAGGCCACCCTGCCTTGGTGGGAATCGGCCGATGTGTTAATAAAAATAATATATATATATATATATATATATACTATATATATATATATATATATATATATATATATATATATATATATATATATATATATATATATATATATATATATATCAGTGTTTATAGGAAAGATATATAGTATATGTCCCAGTATACGTACGTTGAGTGCTAATTCATTGAACCTACCCATGTGTTGACATGTGTTTCTCTGGTGTTACAGGTGACCTAGGCAGCAGTGTATACCAGGTAACAGCAGCAACAGCATAACAGTATACCAGGTATGTCATACAGTATATACTGGTATCAAGTATACCAGTATAAAGAGATTAATAAAAAATGCTTTAGGTTAAGTATATCCTCATCTCAATAAGTCATTCTTCAGGTCACTGTGTGTCACACCTCACTCTTCAGGTCACTGTGTCACTGACACTTCACTCTTCAGGTCACTATGTGTCACTCACACTTCTCTCTTCAGGTCACTATGTGTCACTCACACCTCACTCTTCAGATCACTATGTGTCACTCACACCTCACTCTTCAGATCACTATGTGTCACTCACACTTCTCTCTTCAGGTCACTATGTGTCACTCACACTTCACTCTTCAGGTCACTATGTGTCACTCACACTTCACTCTTCAGGTCACTATGTGTTACTCACACCTCACTCTTCAGGTCGCTGTGTCACTCATCACTTCACTCTTCAGGTCACTATGTGTCACTCACACTTCACTCTTCAGGTCACTATGTGTTACTCACACCTCACTCTTCAGGTCGCTGTGTCACTCACACTTCACTCTTCAGGTCACTATGTGTCACTCACACTTCACTCTTCAGGTCACTATGTGTCACTCACACTTCTCTCTTCAGGTCACTATGTGTCACTCACACCTCACTCTTCAGATCACTATGTGTCACTCACACTTCACTCTTCAGGTCACTATGTGTCACTCACACTTCACTCTTCAGGTCACTATGTGTCACTGTTCAGATCACCATGTGTTACTCACACCTCACTCTTCAGGTCGCTGTGTCACTCATCACTTCACTCTTCAGGTCACTATGTGTCACTCACACTTCACTCTTCAGGTCACTATGTGTCACTCACACTTCACTCTTCAGGTCACTATGTGTTACTCACACCTCACTCTTCAGGTCGCTGTGTCACTCATCACTTCACTCTTCAGGTCACTATGTGTCACTCACACTTCACTCTTCAGGTCACTATGTGTCACTCACACTTCACTCTTTAGGTCACTATTACAACCTCAGGTTCAATGGCCTGTTAACCTGAGTGTAAAGGGAGCTTGGAGCAAAGAAACACAGTAGAAGATGTATTGAAATTGTATTTCCTTCAAAAAATCAGTTAGATTAATTCCAGACTTTTGTCTTTTCCTTCACCAAGTAATTGTGATTATATAAGACTTTTGTCTTTTCCTTCACCAAGTATAACAAAGTGCTATTTACACATATGTACACTATATACAAAGGAGTAGTGTTTAGTGCACGCCACAGTTGTCTAGGCTAAGCAGCAGCCAAAAGACAGACAACTTTCCACAACCAGCTCTATGCAGAAATTCCAATGACAAACCGCGAGGTGTAACCACGTCACCTTTGTCATTGTTAAACTCGCATTTTAATTGGCTGAACCGAGTCGTTGATTTGATGATGGGGCCCCATCACCAAACCCTTAACGATGGTTCGCTGGTTGGAGGGGAGCCTATGTGGGTGTGTTTAACATGCTCCGAATAAAGGTTACATACTCTTTGCATGCAACACCCCCACCCCAAGAGGGCTCAGGACTAGGCTTCCACCTCAAATGGGTAGAGTGCCACCATGGCACATTATAATAATGGGACCGCCTTTCCCCTCAACCATCCCGCTCATTAGTTAAAGCTAAACTTTTCTCGAGACATAAAGTCCAGCTTTAAACTTAAGAGTGAGACAGCAGACGGTAGGGCTAGCATAGGTCCAAGGTGCCTGTAGTCGGTAGCAGGGCACCCCCCCACTAAAAAAAAAAACCCCACTAGTGGAAAAAAAGGGCTGGTTCTACCCAAAGTCCCTAACACATCCTAACTAAATACAATGACTTCTGGACAACACATCAGCTAGTGTATTAATTTTTCCAGCAATGTGTATAATTTTTATATTGTAGGGTTGCAACCTAATACTCCAACGCATGAGTCTGGTATTTTTGTTCTTCATGTTCTGGAGATATACCAGAGGGTTGTGGTCGCTGTAGA
>WNWK01021530.1:0-33954 GCA_009830355.1 Cherax destructor
AAGGATGAGGTGAATCATAGAATTGATGAGGGGAAAAGGGTGAGTGGAGCACTTGAGTCTGTGGAGACAAAGAACCTTGTCTATGGAAGTAAAGAGGGAATGTATGAGAGTATAGTTATACCAACGCTCTTATATGGGTGTGAAGCATGGGTGATGAATGTTGCAACGAGGAGAAGGCTGGAGGCAGTGGAGATGTCATGTCTGAGGTCAATGTGTGGTGTGAATATAATGCAGAGAATTCGGAGTTTGGAAATTAGGAGGAGGTGCGGGATTACCAAAACGATTGTCCAGAGAGCTGAGGAGGGTTGTTGAGGTGGTTTGGACATGTAGAGAGAATGGAACGAGACAGAGTGACTTCGAGAGTGTATAAATCTGTAGTGGAGGAAGGCGGGGTAGGGGTCGGCCTAGGAAAGGTTGGAGGGAGGGGTAAAGGAAGTTTTGTGTGCGAGGGGCTTGGACTTCCAGCAAGCATGGTGAGCGTATTTGATAGGAGTGAATGGAGGCATATGGTTTTTAATACTTGACGTGCTGTTGGAGTGTGAGCAAAGTAACATTTATGAAGGGATTCAGGAAACCGGCAGGCCGGACTTGAGTTCTGGAGATGGGAAGTACAGTGCCGGCACTCTGAAGGAGGGGTGTTAATGTTGCAGTTTTATAACTGTAGTGTAAGCACCCTTCTGGCAAGACAGTGATGGAGTGAATGATGATGAAAGTTTTTCTTTTCGGGCCACCCTGCCTTGGTGGAATCGGCCGATGTGTTAATAAAAAAAAAAAAAAAATAACACGTAGTGCGAGAAATAAGATGGACGAATTGAGATTAGTTGCAAGTGCAAGTAACAGTGATGTTTTTACAATAACTGAGACGTGGTTTAATATGAAAAATTGGGACAGGCCTGCTGAATGTCACATTCAGGGTTTTAAATTGTTTCAAGTAGACAGAAGTATCGGTAAGGGGGGTGGGGTGGCACTCTATGTCCGAGATTGTTTAAATTGTTGCATAAAAACGGGTATAAAGTCTGAAATAACACATACAGAGTCTGTCTGGATAGAATTTTCAGAGGGGTATGAAAAATTGATCTTAGGCGTGATATACCGTCCCCCAAACTTAGATAGGGACCAAGGGAGACTACTTTGGAAGGAAATTGTTAAGGCCACAAGGCACGATAACGTAGTAATTCTAGGGGACTTTAACTTTAGTCAGATTGATTGGAATTTTTTGACTGGGAATTTAGAATCTAACGACTTTTTAGAAGTACAGTGGACCCCCGAGTATCGGCTACCCTGAGTATTGGCGGACTCGTGTTTCGGTCGCTTTTTTCAGCCCAATTTTGGCCCGACTATCGGCTGTTCCCCATGTTTCAGCCCGGGTACCAGACCTGTCCGCCTGCCAGCGCTTGAGTGCGTCCCCGCACAGGCTTTGTCAGCCAGTCTAGCTTTGTTTATCACAATAAATTCATTGTGTTTAGTGCTTGCTTATTGATTGTGGCTGTGAAATAAGCCACCATGGGCCCAAAGAAACTTCATAGAGGCAGCCCTTTTGGTAAAGAAAGTGACAAACACGATAGAATTGAAGAAAGAAATTGTAGCAAAGTACCAAAGTGGAGGAGGAAGAGAGGGGAGAATGTGTCTTCTTCAGTGATTCACTGATTCTACAATATGTACGATACTAAAGCAGCATGAGTCGATAAAGGCTATAGCACCAGCCATTGATAAAGTGTAGCATTAACAGTGTAGCAAGTAAGTTAAGCGATTAAGCGATAGAAAAATGATGACACAAAACTTAACTCCATTGTTGTTTGAGGTAGTATATAGGGGCATTGAGACCAATGCTGCCCTCTGCCACCATCTCTTGCAAGGCAAATGTAAATATTTCTTATTTCTTTCTTTTCTTTCTTTCAACACGTCGGCCGTTTCCCACCGAAGTGGGGTGGCCCAAAATGAAAAACGAAAGTTTCCCATTTTACATTTAGTAATATATACAGGAGAAGGGGTTACTAGCCCATTTCTTATTTATAAAGTGTAAATATTTCTTATTTATAAATTAAAGTAGGCTTCAGGATGTACAGGTTTATAGAGGGGCAACGGATATATCAGATCATTATTTGGTTGTAGCTACAGTTAGAGTAAAAGGTAGATGGGACAAAAAGAAAATGGCAACAGCAAGTAAGAGAGAGGTAAAAGTGTATAAACTAAGGGAGGAGGAAGTTAGGGTGAGATATAAGCAACTATTGGCAGAAGGGTGGGCTAGTGCAAGTAGGAGTAGTGGGGGTTGAAGAGAGTTGGGATAGTTTTAAAATGCAGTATTAGAATGTGGGGCAGAAGTTTGTGGCTATAGGAGGGTGGGTGCAGGAGGAAAGAGGAGTGAGTGGTGGAATGAAGAAGTAAAGGGTGTGATAAAGAGAAAAAGGTAGCTTATGAGAGGTTTTACAAAACAGAAGTGTTAATAAAAGAGCAGAGTATATGGAAAGTAAAAGAAAGGTGAAGAGAGTGGTGAGAGAGTGCAAAAGAAGAGCGGATGAAAGAATGGGAGAGGCTCTGTCAAGAAATTTTGGAAAACAAGAAAAATTTTGGAGTGAGATATACAAGGTAAGAAAGCCTAGGGAACGAATGGATTTGTCAGTTAAAAACAGAGTATGGGAGTTAGTAGATGGGGAGCTGGAGGTATTGGGTAGATGGCGGGAATATTTTGAGGAACTTTTAAATGTCGATGAAAAAGGGAGGCGGTAATTTCATGTACTGGCCAGGAGGTACAACATCGTTTAGGAGTGAAGAAGAGCAGGATGTGAGTGTGGGGAGGTGCGTGAGGCATTACGTAGAATGAAAGGGGTAAAGCAGCTGGAATTGACGGAATCATGACAGAAATGTTAAAAGCAGGGGGATATAGTGCTGGAGTGGTTGGTATTTTTGTTTAATAAATGTATGAAAGAGGGAAGGTACCTAGGGATTGGCAGAGAGCATGTATAGTTCCTTTATATAAAGGGAAGGGGATAAAAAAGAGTGTAAAAATTATAGGGGAATAAGTTTACTGAGTATACCAGGTAAAGTGTATGGCAGGGTTATTATTGAAAGAATTAGAGGTAAGACAGAGAGTAGGATTGCAGATGAGCAAGGAGGCTTTAGAGTGGGTAGGGGATGTGTAGATCAAGTGTTTACAGTGAAGCATATATGTGAACAGTACTTAGATAAAGGTAGAGAAGTTTTTATTGCATTTATGGATTTAGAAAAGGCATATGATAGAGTGGATAGGGGAGCAATGTGGCAAATGTTGCAAGTGTATGGAATAGGTAGTAAGTTACTGAAGGCTGTAAAGAGTTTTTATGAGGATAGTGAAGCTCAGGTTAGGGTGTGTAGGAGAGAGGAGATTACTTCCCGGTAAAAGTAGGTCTTAGACAGGGATGTGTAATGTCACCATGGTTGTTTAATATATTTATAGATGGGGTTGTAAAAGAAGTAAATGCTAGGGTGTTGGGGAGAGGGGTGGGATTAAATTATGGAGAATTAAATGCAAAATGGGAGTTGACACAGTTACTTTTTGCTGATGATACTGTGCTTATGGGAGATTCTAAAGAAAAGTTGCAAAGGTTAGTGGACAGTTTGGGAGAGTGTGTAAAGGTAGAAAGTTAAAAGTGAACATAGATAAGAGTAAGGTGATGAGGGTATCAAACGATTTAAATAAAGAAAAATTGGATATCACATTGGAGAGAGGGATTATGGAAGAAGTAAATGTTTTCAGATATTTGGGTGTTGACGTGTCAGCGGATGGGTTTATGAAGGATGAGGTTAACCATAGAATTGATGAAGGAAAAAAGGTGAGTGGTGCATTGAGGTATCTGTGGAGACAAAAACGTTATCCATGGAGGCAAAGAAGGGAATGTACGAAAGCATAGTGGTACCAACACTCTTATATGGGTGTGAAGCATGGGTTGCAAATGCTGCAGCGAGGAGGAGGCTGGAGGCAGTGGAGATGTCCTGTCTAAGGGCAATGTGTGGTGTAAATATTATGCAGAAAATTCGGAATGTGGAAATTAGGAGAAGGTGTGGAGTTACTAAAAGTATTTGTCAGAGGGCTGAAGAGGGGTTGTTGAGGTGGTTTGGTCATTTAGAGAAAATGGATCAAAGTAGAATGACTTGGAGAGCGTATAAATCTGTAGGGAAGGAAGGCGGGGTAGGGGTCGTCCTAGAAAAGGTTGGAGGGAAGGGGTAAAGGAGGTTTTGTGGGCGAGGGCTTGAGTTCCAGCAAGCATGTGTGAGCGTGTTAGATAGGAGTGAATAAAGACGAATGGTTTTTGGGACATGACGATCTGTTGGAGTGTGAGCAGGGTAACATTTTGTGAAGGGATTCAGGGAAACCAGTTAATTGATTTAGTTGGACTTGAGTCCTGGAAATGGGAAGTACAATGCCTGCACTTTAAAGGAGGGGTCTGAGATAGTGACAGCTGGGAGGGACTTTTCTCAGCTGTCGTATCTGAGCTCCTCTGCAAAGACAGTGATTATGTATGAGTGTGGTGAAAGTGTTGAATGATGATGAAAGTATTTTCTTTTTGGGGATTTTCTTTCTTTTTGGGTCACCCTGCCTCGGTGAGAGACGGCCGACTTGTTGAAAAAAAAAAAAAAAAAAAAAAAAATAGTGTAAATATTTCTTATTTATAAATTACGTACAGTGGTACCTCGAGTTACGATGGTCCCCAAAATCGCCCTTTTATGTAAGTTTATTTTTTTAAATGCTTTTGTAAGTATATTTTTGTGGGTGTAAAAGGACTAGTCTATTTTACATTATTCCTTATGGGGATAAATTCGTTTGGTAATGGCACTTGAACAGCATTCTCGAACGAAAAAATATCGTAACTCGAGGTACCACTGTACATTGTTTCAGTGTGAATTAGTGGTGGTGGCCTGCTGCCTCCACCACCAAGCAGTATATGTACAGCTTATGGCCAGTGGCCCTTATAAACCCAACAACAATAACACACTACCACCAGTCCTCACATTCGTAATGACATATTTTATTCATTCTAGAGTATGTATATCATGTTTCTATGTTATTAATATTGTTTATTATGTCATATTAGATGAATTTTGATAGATAAATAAGCCGTAGAGTTTACATTAGTGTCGTATTGAAGGGTTATCTTGTCCTGCCCCTAAACAAACTCTCCTGCCCCTCTCATATGCCAACAAGAGTCTTCATTAAAGGTAAAACTGATTCAAATATTCATTTATCCATTAAAATTAGTGCTTTATATTTATCAGTTTTGTGTATGTAAAACTATAGTATTTATTCTTTAAAAAAATGAATTTTTGGTGAATATTTTTGGGTGGAAACGGATTACAGTGGACCCCGAGTATCGGCTATAATCCGTTCCAGGAGCTAGGCCTTAACTTGAACTGGCCAAAAGTCGAACCATTATTTCCTATAAGAAATAATGTAAATACAATTAATCTGTTCCAGACACCCAAAAATATTCACAAAAATTAATTTTGTAAAGGTTAACTATAGTTTTACATACACAAAACACATAATAACAACACTTAACCCTTTGACTGTTTCGGACATATATATACGTCTTACGAGCCAATGTTTCGGACGTATTTATACGCCTAAATTCTAGCGGCCTCAAATCAAGCAGGAGAAAGCTGGTAGGCCCACATGTGAGAGAATGGGTCTGTGTGGTCAGTGTGCGCAGTATAAAAAAAATCTTGCAGCAAGCAGTACATAATGAGAAAAAAAAACTCTGGCCGTATTTTTTTTTATTAAAACACCTTCTTTGAGGTGTATTTTCGTATAGTATTTATGGTTGTATTCTCTTTTTCATGGTCTCATTTGATAGAATGGGAAACATATTACAGGAATAGAGATGATTTTGATTAGTTTCATGATGTAAACGATCTTGAAATTGAGCTCAAAGTAGCGGAAATGTTCGATTTTTGCCAATGTTCAAAAGTAAACAAATCACACCATGCGTCCAATACACATCAATTGGTGAGTCTAATATTCTTTCACAAGTGCACAGATATTATTTATACAGTTTTTACAATAATGCAATAGTCTGCATAACAATAAATCTTCTATTTTTTGTATGAACAGAAAATCAAAATAGAAAGCAAGAGTAATGTAAGAGGGGCCTAAAGACATGACTAATGAACAGATAACATACTATTTTAGTGCTAGGGATGTCTGCATTGTTTATTCTGGACCTATTTTGAAATTGACATCTTTTTTATTTTGCATGAAATTGGCGAAATTGCCATTTTCTGACCACTTTATTGGGTAGTTGAAATCAGTAAATTGGTGATTTCTTGTACTCAATCGATAGAACAAATGGAGTTCTAAAGAAATAGCTATGCGTTTGGTCGACTGTTCCAATGGAATTGGCCTAAAATAGGGCTCAAAGTCGGCGAAATCGCCGATGTGTATATATCACTGACATCGCTAACTTTGCGAGAGCGTAATTCCGTAAGTTTTCAATCAAATTTCATACTTTTGGTGTCATTACAATCGGGAAAAGATTCTCTATCATTTCATAAGAAAAAAGAATTTTTTTTTTTTTCCAAAATTTTCCGACATAGAATGACAGTTTCAGAATGGGGCCTCCGACAGTCAAAGGGTTAATAACACATAATAACAAGAAATAATAATAAATAACATTTACTTACCTTTATTGAAGTGACTTGCTGGCATCTGGAAGATAGGGAGGAGGACAGGGGGAGGGCTTAGTGTTTGGAAGGGGAATCCCCCTCCATAAGGACTTCAGGTAACAAGTCCCTCTCTGGGGTTACTTCCCTTCTTTGTCTTTTCATGCCACTAGGACCATCTTGAGAGTCACTAGATCCCTGTCGCACAAAATAACTGTCCAGAGAGGTCTGTTTCTGGCGTCTCTTTAACATTTTCCTGAAGTGGGACAAGGTTTTGTCACTGAACATGTTGCAGATATGGCTTGTTTCAGCTTGCTCAGGGTGGTGTTTTTCAACAAATGTCTGCACCTTAGTCCACATAGAACAAATTTCCTTAATCTCTGAAGAAGTTACCTCACCCTGTCCATCTTCCTCCTGTGAATCAATTTCCTCTACTGTGGTCTGATGCTGTTGGAGATGAAGCTCTTGCAGCTCTTCAGTGGTTAGCTCTACCTTGTGGTCCTCCACCAACTCTTCCACATCCTCACCACTCACCTCCAATCCCAGGCAGTTCCCCAATGCCACAATACCTTCCACAACAGGTACAGGGTCATCAGGGTCAGCCTCAAACCCTTCAAAATCCCTCTGTTTGACACAATCCAGCCACAATTGTCTCCAAGCAGAGTTCAAAGTCCTCGAAGTCACTCCCTGCAATGGAGGATTCTGAAGTGATCTTTCCTGAACTCTTAGGGTCAACTCAGTGTCCGAGGTCACTTCAAAGCACTTTTGAAACACTACTTTTGTGTACAGTTTTTTGAAGTTAGAAATGACCTGCTGGTCCATGGGCTGGACGAGAGGAGTGGTGTTAGGAGGCAAGAACTTCACTGTGACGAAACTGAAGTTCTCGGACAAATAGTCTTCCAAGTAGTGAGGATGAGCAGGAGCATTGTCCAGTACCAGTAGGCACTTAAGTCTCAATTTCTTTTCCTGTAGGTATTTTTTCACTGGGGCCAAACACTCCAGTTAGCCATTCCAGGAAAATTGCCTTCATAACCTATGCCTTAGTGTTAGCCTTCCAAAACACACAAATTATTCTTGTTGACATTGTGTTTCTTGAACACTCTGGGATTTTCAGTGATACACCAGTAAAGGCTTCACTTTAAAATCCCCACTACCATTACTACACAACATGAGAGTTAGTCTGTCTTTCATAGGCTTGTGTCCTGGCAGTGCCTTTTCCTCTTGAGTAATGTAGGTCCTCTTTGGCATTTTCTTCCAAAAGAGGCCTGTTTCATCACAATTAAACGCTTGTTGGGGTTCAAAATTTTCAGTGTCTACAAACCCCTTAAATTCAGACACAAACTTTTCAGCAGCATGTTTGTCTGAACTGGCTGCCTCACCATGCCTTACAACACTGTGTATGCCACTACGTTTCCTAAATCTGTCAAACCAGCCTTTGCAGGCCTTGAAATCACTCGCATCAGCACTGGTTCTAGGCATTTTCCTGACAAGATCTGCGTGCAACACTATCACCCAATATCTGTTTTTCATTGATCCACACCGCCAACAACTTCTCAGCCTCATCCACTTTTTTTTTATCTATTTTTGGCAAATTGTCAACACCTTTTGCAACATCAGCTTCCTTGATTTCTTTTCACTTTGCCAGGATAGAGGTGATAGTAGATTTGTTTTTGTCGTACATCCCCCCACACGTATGCCACTCATATTTTTTCTTCTATCTCCTTCTTCAGTTCGATGGTGTTCCTCACTTTCTTTACCATAGGGGTGCCACTAAGAAGCTTCTTTGGACCTATGGTGACTTATATTTCACAGTGACAAGCACTAAACACAATAAAATTATTGTAAAATGTTTGAATGAGCGTGCTGGGTAATGTTCACTCAAGGATAAACAAAGCTAGACTGGCTCACGGCGCCTGTGTGGGGAGGCACACAAGTGCAGGCAGGCGGACAGGTCTGGTACGCGGGCCGGTAGTCGGGGAAACGACCGATTGTCGGGGGAAAATTGGGCCGAAAAAAGCAATCGAAACTCGAACCGGCCGATACTCAGTCTGGCCGAAAGTCAGGGGTCCACTGTACATACATGCTGCCCAAATAGAATAGAAATGACCCAAAATGGATGAATAATAGGCTCAAATATCTTTTAGGGCAAAAAAAAAGGAATTTATAGGAGCATCAAAAGAGGTGAGGGTTATCTTATGAATCAATATTTCTTATGGGAAAGTAGATTCGGATTACGATATTTTCGGTTTACGATAAGCCCTCTGGAACGGATTAATATCGTAATCCAGGGGTCCACTGTATTGACGTTAGGAGGGATGTTAAAAAGGGAATAAGAAAAGCTAAACGGGACTACGAAATTAAAGTTGCTAGGGATTCAAAAACTAACCCAAAAGGTTTTTTCCAGGTTTATAGAACAAAAGTTAGAGATAAGATAGGTCCCCTAAAAAACAACTCTGGGCATCTTACTGAAAAGAAGAATGAAATGTGCTCTATTTTCAATAATTATTTTCTCTCGGTTTTCAAACAGGAAGACACTAACAGTATCCCAGTAATTAACTTTTATAGTGGGCCTGAAGAAGATAAATTATGAAAGATCACAGTCACTAGCGAAATGGTTATGAAACAAATAGACCGACTGAAACAAAATAAATCGCCGGGTCCTTATGAGCTCTTTTCAAGGGTTCTTAACCCTTTCGGGGTTTTGGTCGTACTAGTACGGCTTACGCCCTGGGGTTATTGACGTACTAGTACGCCTAAATTCTAGCGCCCTCAAATCAAGCAGAAACAGGCTGTTAGGCGTAGATGTGATAGAATGGGTCTGTGCGGTCAGTGTGCGCAGTATAAAAAAATTCCTGCACCACACAGTGCATAATGAGGGAAAAAAACTCTGACTGTGTTTTTGGTTTAAAACAGCGACTTTGCAGTCTATTTTCATATGATATTTATGCTTGTATTCTCGTTTTCTTAGTCTCATTTTATAGAATAGATGATATATTACAGAAATAGAGATCATTTTGACTGGTTTCACGATGACAAGTACCTTGAAACTGAGCGCAAAGTAGCGAAAATGTTCGATTTTGGCCGATGGTCAAGAGTAAACTAATCACACCATGCGTCCAATACACATCAACTGGAGAGTCTAATATTCTTGCACAAGTGCGCTGATATTATTTATACCATTTTTACAATGATGCAGTTGTATACATAACAGTAAATCTTCTATTTTTTGTGAGAATAAAAATTCAAAATGGAAAGCAAAAGTAATGTAAGAGGGGCCTGAAGACATGACTAATGAACAGAGAAGATGTTATTTTAGTGCCAGGAATGTCTGCCTTGTTTATTATGGACCCTATTTTGAAATTGGCATCGTTTGAAATTGGCCAAATTGCCATTTTCCGACCACTATTTTGGGTAGTTGAAAATGGTAAATAGGCGGTTTCTTGTACTCAATCGATAGAAAAAATGGAGTTCTAGCGAAATAGCTATAATTTTAGTAGACTGACACATTGGAATTTGCCGAAAATAGGGCTCAAAGTGGGCGAAATCGCCGATGCGTAAATGTCATGGATACCGCTAATTTTCGCATTCGTTAAAAGGGATTAATTCCATTAGTTTTTGAGAGACCCCTTGGACCCCCAAAGGGATAAGGAATGCAAAATTGAACTCTTTGAACCATTAACTAATATTTTTAATTTATCTCTTCAAACAGATGTAGTGTCTGATATGTTGAAGATGGCTAATGTAATTCCTATTTTTAAAGCAGGGGACACATCATTACTCTAAAATTACCACCCAATAAGCATCAACACAATTGCAGGCAAATTACTAGTCAATTATAACTGATTATATTGATTATATTGATTGAACTTTGTATAGAAAGGGGTTTAGTTATAGGTAATACATATTTTAAGAAAAAGAGGATAAATAAGTATACAAGATATGATGTAGGGCGTAATGACAGTAGTTTGTTGGACTATGTATTGGTAGATAAAAGACTGTTGAGTAGACTTCAGGATGTACATGTTTATAGAGGGGCTACAGATATATCAGATCACTTTTTAGTTATAGCTACAGTGGGAGTAAAAGGTAGATGGGATACAAGGAAAATAGAATCAGTAAGTAAAAGAGAGGTGAAGGTTTATAAACTAAAAGAGGAGGCAGTTAGGGTAAGATATAAACAACTATTGGAGGATAGATGGGCTAGTGAGAGTGTAGGCAATGGGGTCGAAAATGTATGGGGTAGATTTAAAAATGTAGTGTTAGAGTGTTCAGCAGAAGTTTGTGGTTACAGGCGAGTGGGTGCGGGAGGGAAGAGGAGCGATTGGTGGAATGATGATGTAAAGAGAGTAGTAAGGGAGAAAAAGTTAGCATATGAGAGGTTTTTACAAAGTAGAAGTGATGCAAGGAGGGAAGAGTATATGGAGAGAAAAGAGAGGTTAAAAGAGTGGTGAAGCAATGTAAAAAGAGAGCAGATGAGAGAGTGGGTGAGATGTTATCAGCAAATTTTGTTGAAAATAAGAAAAAGTTTTGGAATGAGATTAATAAGTTGAGGAAGCCTAGAGAACAAATGGATTTGACAGTTAAAAATAGGAGAGGAGAGTTATTAAATGGAGAGTTAGAGGTATCGGGAAGATGGAGAGAATATTTTGAGGATTTGTTAAATGTTGATGAAGACAGGGAAGCTGTGATTTCGTGTGTAGGGCAAGGAGGAATAACATCTTGTAGGAGTGTGGAAGAGCCAGTTGTGGGTGTAGAGGAAGTTCGTGAGGCAGTGGGTAGAATGAAAGGGGTAAGGCAGCTGGGATTGATGGGATAAAGATAGAAATGTTAAAAGCAGGTGGGGATATAATTTTGGAGTGGTTGGTGCTATTATTTAATAAATGTATGGAAGAGGGTAAGGTACCTAGGGATTGGCAGAGAGCGTGTATTGTTCCTTTGTATAAAGGCAAAGGGGACAAAAGAGAGTGCAAAAATTATAGGGAATAAGTCTGTTGAGTGTACCTGGTAAAGTGTATGGTAGAGTTATTATTGAAAGAATTAAGAGTAAAACAGAAAGCAGGATAGCAGATGAACAAGGGGCTTTAGGAAAGGTAGGGGTGTGTAGACCAAGTGTTTACAGTGAAACATATAGGTGAACAGTATTTGGATAAGGGTAAAGATGTTTTGTGGCATTTGTGGATTTGGAAAAGGCGTATGATAGGGTGGATAGGGGGGCAATGTGGCAGATGTTGCAGGTGTATGGAATAGGAGGAAGGTTATTGAAAGCAGTGAAGAGTTTTTATGAGGATAGTGAGGCTCAGGTTAGGGTGTGTAGGAGGGAATGGGACTGTTTCCCAGTAAAAGTGGGCCTTAGACAAGGATGTGTGATGTCACCGTGGTTGTTCAATATATTTATAGATGGGGTTGTAAGAGAAGTGAATGCGAGGGTCTTGGCAAGAGGTGTTGGGCTAAAAGATAAAGAAGCAAATGCAAAGTGGGAGTTGTCACAGTTGCTTTTTGCTGATGACACTGTGCTTTTGGGAGATTCTGAAGAGAAGCTGCAGAGGTTGGTGGATGAATTTGGTAGGGTGTGTAAAAGAAGAAAATTGAAAGTGAATATAGGAAAGAGTAAGGTGATGAGGATAACAAAAAGAATAGGTGACGAAAGATTGGATATCAGATTGGAGGAGAGAGTATGGAGGAGGTGAATGTATTCAGATATTTGGGAGTGGACATGTCGGCGGATGGGTCTATGAAGGATGAGGTGAATCATAGAATTGATGAGGGAAAAGGGTGAGTGGAGCATTTGGAGTCTGTGGAGACAAAGAACCTTGTCCATGGAAGTAAAGAGGGAATGTATGAGAGTATAGTTATACCAACGCTCTTATATGGGTGTGAAGCATGGGTGATGAATGTTGCAACGAGGAGAAGGCTGGAGGCAGTGGAGATGTCATGTCTGAGGTCAATGTGTGGTGTGAATATAATGCAGAGAATTCGGAGTTTGGAAATTAGGAGGAGGTGCGGGATCACCAAAACGATTGTCCAGAGAGCTGAGGAGGGTTGTTGAGGTGGTTTGGACATGTAGAGAGAATGGAACGAGACAGAGTGACTTCGAGAGTGTATAAATCTGTAGTGGAGGGAAGGCGGGGTAGGGGTCGGCCTAGGAAAGGTTGGAGGGAGGGGTAAAGGAAGTTTTGTGTGCGAGGGCTTGGACTTCCAGCAAGCATGTGTGAGCGTGTTTGATAGGAGTGAATGGAGGCATATGGTTTTAATACTTGACGTGCTGTTGGAGTGTGAGCAAAGTAACATTTATGAAGGGATTCAGGAAACCGGCAGGCCGGACTTGAGTTCTGGAGATGGGAAGTACAGTGCCGGCACTCTGAAGGAGGGGTGTTAATGTTGCAGTTTTATAACTGTAGTGTAAAGCACCCTTCTGGCAAGACAGTGATGGAGTGAATGATGATGAAAGTTTTCTTTTCGGCCACCCTGCCTTGGTGGAATCGGCCGATGTGTTAATAAAAAAATAAAAAAAATAGTACGCCTAAATTCTACGCCCTCAAATCAAGCAGAAACAGGCTGTTAGGCCTAGATGTGATAGAATGGGTCTGTCGGTCAGTGTGCGCAGTATAAAAATTCCTGCACCACACAGTGCATAATGAGGAAAAAAACTCTGACCGTGTTTTTGGTTTAAAACAGCGACTTTGCAGTCTATTTTCGTATGGTATTTATTGATGTATTCTCGTTTTCTTGGTCTCATTTGATAGATTGGAAGATATATTACAGAAATTGAGATGATTTTGATTGGTTTGACAAAGACAAGTACCTTGAAATTGAGCTCAAAGTAGCGAAAATGTTCGATTTTTGACGATGTTCAAGAGTAAACAAATCACACCATGCATCCAATACACATCAACTGGCGAGTCTAATATTCATGGACAAGTGCTCTAATATTATTTATACAATTTTTTCAATGATGCAGTTGTTATACATAACAGTAAATCTTCTATTTTTTTGTGAGAATAAAAAATCAAAATGAAAAGCAAAAGTAATGTAAGAGGGGCCTGGAAACGTGACTAATGAACAGAGAAGACGTTATTTTAGTGCCAGGAATGTCTGCCTTGTTTATTCTGGACCTTATTTTGAAATTGGCATCGTTTGAAATTTGTGTGAAATTGGCCAAATTGCCATTTTTTGACCACTATTTTGGGTAGTTGTCATAGCTAAATAGGCGTTTTTTTGTACTCAATCGATAGAAGAAATGGAGTTCTAGCGAAATAACTATAATTTTAGTTGCCTGAAACATTGGAATTTGCCGGAAATAGGGCTCAAAGTGGGCGAAATCGCCGATGCGTAAGTGTCATGGCTGCCGCTAACTTCGCGAAAGCATAATTTCGTTAGTTTTCGATCAAATTTCATAATGTTTGTGGCGTTATGATCGGAAAAAGATTCTCTATCATTTCATAAGAAAAAATAATTTTTTTTTTTTTTAAATTCTTGGACCCTGAGAACGAGTTTCGGAGACCCCCCTTGGACCCTGAAAGGGTTAAGGACGTAAATTCGTTCGGTAATGGCACTTGAGCAGGCTTCTGGAATGAAGTTTTTACAAAACTCGGGGGTCCACTGTACCTCAATGCACCATCCACAACGTTTTTTCCTTCATCAGTTCTGTGCCTTACCTCATCCTTCATAAACCCATCTGCCGACAAGTCTACTCCCAAATATCTGAACTCATTCACTTCTTCCATACTTCCTTCCTCCAATCTGGTATCCAATTTTTCCTTATCTAAATTGTTTGATACCCTCATCACCTTACTCTTATCTATGTTCACTTTCAACTTTCTTCCTTGGCACACCCTCCAAACTCCTCCACTAACTTTTGCAACTTCTCTTCAGAATCTCCTAAAATCACAGTATTCTTAGCAAAAAGTAACTGTGTCAACTACCATTTTCTATTTGAATCTGCATAGTTTAATCTTATTATATTTTATATTTGCAAAAACATTTTGGTAATTAATTTCATAGCAGTGAGAGATACAACAGCACTGGGGCCGTCACAATCTTCAACCCAACAATAACAACACGTCGATAGCTTTAAAAAGCTTTTCTCGTGATATCATTTTTTCATGTTTTCTTGGATAGCTTGCATTTATATTATGGTGGGTATTACTTTGGACACAGTAAAAAATTGTCTTACCTGGTAAAATATGGTATCTTTTACTGATATATGGAAGTGAAAGTGTTGAATGATGATGAAAGTATTTTCTTTTTTGGGATTTTCTTTCTTTTTGGGTCATCCTGCCTTGGTGGGAGATGACCGACACGTTGAAAAAAAAAAATATGCAAGTGATATCTGGTAACAGATAATAGCCTGTTATAGTTTTGCACATGTTCTGTACAGAATTTATATTATGGTGGGTATTACTTTGGACACAGTAAAAAATTGTCTTAGCTGGTAAAATATGGTATCTTTTACTGATATATGGAAGTGAAAGTGTTGAATGATGATGAAAGTATTTTCTTTTTGGGGATTTTCTTTCTTTTTGGGTCACCCTGCCTTGGTGGGAGATGACCGACGCGTTGAAAAAAAAAAATATGCAAGTGATATCTGATAACAGATAATAGCCTGTTATAGTTTTGCACATGTTCTGTACAGAATTTCGGACTACTCCAGTACATTCATTGACTTTAGTACCAAGTCCTCAACCATCCACCTTAGCAAACAATCCACAACCTTCCACCTTAGCCCAGTAGGGCCACAGCATCCCTCTCCACTCTGTTCAGAATCACTGACATATACCAGCAGCCACAATTTAAGGTAAGAAATATTATTTCTGTAACATTTGTAGCCTTAAGTAATGCATTAAACATACTTCATGACAGTGAACTACAATTACATAATTTTTATTTTTTTTTATAATTTGGAGATCTAAAAAAAATTTGTTAGCTATTTTTTGGGGCTCCAAGGAATGTAGCCCTCTTTTTCCCACAAGTTCTTCAGTTTGTTTAACACAGTTTTGTCTTGCACTGAGTTTTCTAGAACATAATTACCATGTTAATCAATAGTCTACGTTATTATGCAGTTGTAGTATTAAGTATTTGTTTAGTACAGATTCTAGTGTAGCATTGATTATGAGTTGAATGTGTAGGCATTGATCATTATTTGATAGAATGAAATAAAAAGAACAACAGTATTAACACTTTGACTGTTTCGGCTGTATATATACGTCTTACGAGCCAGTGTTTCGGACGTATTAATACGCCTAAATTCTAGCGGCTTCAAATCAAATGGGAGAAAGCTGGTAGGCCCACATGTGAGAGAATGGGTCTGTGTGGTTAGTGTGGGTTGTATAAAAAAAATCCTGCAGCACGCAGTGCATGAGAAAAAAAACTCCGACCGTGTTTTGGATTAAAACTCCGACTTTGAGGTGTATTTTTGTATAGTATTTATGGTTGTATTCTCGTTTTCTTGGTCTCATTTGATAGAATGGAAAACATATTACAGAAATAGAGATGATTTTGATTAGTTTCACGATGAAAATGACTTTGAAATTGAGCTCAAAGTAGTGAAAATGTTCGATTTTTGTCAATGTTCAAGAGTAAACAAATCACGTCACGCCCAATACATGCCACCTGGTGAGTCTTATATTCTTTCACAAGTGCACTGATATTATTTATACCATTTTTACAATAATGCTTAACAATAAATCTTATGTTTTTGTGTGAATAAAAATCAAAATAGAAAGCAAGAGTAATATAAGAGGGCCTGGAGACATGACTAATGAACAGAGAAAATGTTATTTTATTGCCAGGAATATGTACGTTGTTTATTCTGGACCCTATTTTGAAATTGGCATCTTTCTTAATTTGCATGAAATTGGCTAAATTGCCAGTTTCTGACCACTTTATTGGGTAGTTGAAATCGGTAAATGGGCAGTTTCTTGTACTCAGTCGATAGAACAAATGGAGTTCTAAAGAAATAGTTATGAGTTTGGTTGACTGGAACAATGGAGTTGGCCGAAAATAGGGCTCATTGTCGGCGAAATCGCCGATGTGTATATATCGCCGAGATCACTAACTTTGCGAGAGTGTAATTCCATAAGTTTTCCATCAAATTTTGTTCTTTTGGTGTCATTACCATTGATAAAAGATTCTCTATCATTTCATAAGATTTTTTTTTTTTTCGAATATTTTGCGACAGAATGAGTTTCAGAAATGGGCTTGCGACAGTCAAAGGGTTAAGTTACATTAGAGCAGGCCTTGAAGGAGTACCCACAGAAGTGCTGCATCACATAATGAATACATCTGTAGTTTCCTCATTTTATTATCAACCTGAAATTCTGATTCATTTCCAGAGCTTTGTGATGTCAGTAGTTGTTGGAGATGATTTGGTGCCTCGTTTATCCATGAATTCCCTCCATGACCTTCGTCACAAGATAATCTGTGTTTTAGATAACTGCCGTCAGCCAAAGGTATGCTCGTTTTTCTGATGTGTTACCAGTCAATCATTTGCTCAGTAATTGTTGCTGAGAATAATAATTTTAATTAATTTTTTCCCCTTTGCTGTTGAAAAAATTGTAGATTGTAATGTTAGGATATGAAACTTTGATTTGTTTTTTAACAATGTGAAATTTCTTTGTGACTCATGTGCATGTGTTAAATACTGTACACTGTATCGACACAAGTAGGGTAAACACAAGGTACAGTACCTCTGTTTTGACTCCTATTGCAGGATTAGCACACATGCAAATCACAAATATGGTATGTTACAAAAAGGTTCATCTTTGTGTTGGAAAAAAATGCTGAAGATGTACTTCAAAGAAAGAGTGATGTTGAAACAGTACAAAGTACTGTAGCTGTGGCAATACAAAGTACAGTGGTACCTCGGGTTACGAGCTTAATTCGTTCCAGAAGGCTGTTCGAGTGCCATTACTAAACGAATTTGTTCCCATGAGGAATGTAAATTAGATTAATCCATTTCAGACCCCCAAAAATACACTTACAAAAGCACCTACAAAAATACACTTACATAATTGTTTGAGTTGGGAGCTGTTCGTATGCCGTGGTACTGTTGTTGAAGCAGCACAAGGTACTGTTAATGGAGTACATAGTACAGTGGACCCCCAAGTATCGTAATTAATCCGTTCCAGGAGCTAGTACTTAACACGAAGTTTACGAAATTCGAACCATTATTTCTTTGTGACTCATGTGCATGTGTTAAATACTGTACACTGTATCGACACAAGTAGGGTAAATACAATTAATCCGTTCCACAAAAAAATATTCACATATTAAATTAAAAACAATATATGTATATATACATTTACTTACCTTTATTGAAGAGTTGCAGGCATCTGGAAGGTAGAGTTGCTGATAGGGGCAGGGAGTTAGTGGTTGGAAGGGGAATCCCCCTCCAAAAGGACTTCAGGTAACAAGTCCCTCTCTGGGGTTACTTCCCTTTTTGGTCTTTTAATGCCACTAGGACCAGCTTGAGAGTCAACAGACCCCTGCCTGGTGAAGTAACTGTCCAGAGTCCTCTGTTTCTGGCGACCCTTCAACACTTTCCTGAAGTGCGACATGGCTCTGTCACAGAAGTGGCTGCACAGAAGGCTCATTTCAGCTTGCTCAGGGTGGTGTCTTTCAACAAATGTCTGCAACTCTTTCCACTTTGTACACATCTCCTTAAGCACTGAAGAGGGCACCTCCTTCTGTCTCTCACCCTCCTCCTTTGAAGCAATAACCTCAGCTGTGGTCTGTTGCTCTTCCAGATGAAGCTCTTGCAGCTCTTCAGTTGTTAGCTCTACCCTGTGGGCCTCCACCAACTCTTCCACATCCTCACCACTCACCTCCAACCCCAGGCTGTTCCCCAATGCCACAATAGAGTCCACAACAGGCACAGGGTCGTCAGGGTCAGCCTCAAATCCTTCAAAATCCCTCTGTTGGACACAACCTGGCCACAATGGTCTCCAAGCAGAGTTCAAAGTCCTGGAAGTCACTCCCTCCCAAGCCTTACCTATAAGGCGTATGCATTGCACAATGTTGAAGTGATCTTTCCAGAACTCTCTTAGGGTCAACTCAGTGTCCTAGGTCACTTCAGAGCACTTTTCAAACAGTGCTTTGGTGTACAGTTTCTTGAAGTTGGAAATGACCTGCTGGTCCATGGGCTGGAGGAGAGGAGTGGTGTTAGGAGGCAAGAACTTCACTCTGATGAAATTAAACTTGTCAGACAAACACTTTTGCAAGTTGTGAGGGTGAGCAGGAGCATTGTCCAGTATCAGGAGGCACTTGAGTGGCAATTTCTTTTCCAAGAGGTATTTCTTCACAGTAGGGCCAAACACTTCAGTCACCTATTCCTTGAAAATCTCCGTAGTGACCCATGCCTTGGTGTTAGCCTTCCAATGCACACACAAATTATTCTTGTCAACACTGTGATTCTTGAAGGGTCTGTGATTTTCATAGTGATACACCAGTAAAGGCTTCAGTTAGCCTGTCTTTCATAGGCTTGTGTCCTGGCTGTGCTTTTTCCTCCTGAGTAATGTAGGTCCTGTTGGGCATTTTCTTCCAAAACAGGCCTGTTTCATCACAGTTAAACACTTGTTGGGGGAGGGATTGTTCAGCCTCTACGAACCCCTGGAATTCATGCACAAATTTTTCAGCTGCACGTTTGTCTGAGCTGGCTGCCTCACCATGCCTCACAACACTGTGTATGCCACTACGCTTCTTAAACCTGTCAAACCAGCCTTTGCTGGCTTTAAAAATCACTTGTCTCACCACTGGTTGCAGGCATTGTCTTGACAAGATCTGCGTGCAACTTCCTTGCCTTTTCACAAATTATCGCCATGGAAATATTATCACCCGCTCTCTGTTTTCATGGATCCATACCAACAACAACTTCTCAACCTCATCCACTGTTTTCGATCTATTTTTCGTTAACATATCAACCCCTTTTGCAACATTAGCTTCCTTGATCTCATTTCTTTTTGCCAGGATAGAGCTGATAGTAGAAGGGGTTTTGTTGTACATCCTGGCAAGATCACTCAGACGTACGCCACTCTCATATTTTTCTATAATCTCTTTCTTCAGTTCGATGGTGTTCCTCACTTTCTTTACACAGGGTGCCACTAGGAAGATTCTTCGGACTTATGGTGACTTATTTCACAGTGACAGTCACTAAACCACCAAAAAAACACCAAATGTAGTGTGAATGTTTGAAAGAGCGCGCTAGGTAATGTTCTCTCAATGGTAAACAACACTTCACTGGTGGCGTCCTGCGTCCCGCGCAGGCGCGGAGGAGGCGGACAGGTCTAATACGTTACGAAACACAAGCCATTTTACGTTTCTCGAAATCGAAAAAGCTCACGAAACACGATGTTTACGAAATAAGAACCTTACGAAACTCGGGAGGTCCACTGTACTATTGTTCTGGAAACGCAAAGATTCATGAAGGAATGGCAAATTATTTGAGTAAAAACTACAGTGTATCTTGTTTGTGACTAGAGTATGAGAGCATTGGTAGAATGTAGGAGAAACTGATGAAAAGTGTTGCTACAGTGTATACTTGTATGAGTGTTGTTGTCATTCCAGCACTTTCACTATGAGCAAATGCCATGTTATGAAGAGAAGCAGGATGCATTCAAATCAAAAAAGAGTGTACGGCTCCGAGATGATGTTAATTAGCCGTATGCATTTTTGTTTTTATAGTTATGTTTTTCCCCAGTACCGTGTACTAGCTCAAGGCTGCTGGTATATGCTGTTTGGCATCTCTGCTGCATCACTCAACTCTGCAAATGTAATTGAGAGTCCATCCCAAGACCGTCCACTTCTTGATAGTGCTGCTAATTCCTATACTTATGTAAGTATACCAGCATGGTGTATTGTTATATTGGGTTTTGGTTAAATGGGCTTGTTAAGTTTATTGAAACAGTTGGTAGTGTAAATGAATATGGAAGATCTGTGATTTTATATCTGCCTCTAAATACCCTACATATAAAGCTTTTATAACATAGAATCATGATTGTCAGTATGAAGAGTGTTTTAACTTTTTCACTGTCGAGACCCCTGCTCACAAACTTGCCCTCAGTGTCGAAGAACTTTAAAAAAATAAACTTATGGAAAACTTATGGAATTACTCTCTTGTGAAGTTAGCGGTCTTGACAATATTTACGCATCGGCAATTTCACCCACTTTGAGCCATATTTTCAGCCAATTCTATTGTTCCAGTCGACCAAACTCATATCTATTTCGCTAGAACTCCTTTTGTTCTATCGATTGAGTACAAGAAACAACCCATTTGCCGATTTCAACTACCCAATAGTGATCAGAAATTGTAATTCGGCCAATTTTGTACACAATTCAAGGAAGGCCAATTTCAAAATAGGGTCCAGAAATAACAATGCAAACATTCCTAAAATAACATTTTCTCTGTTCACTAGTCACATCTCCAGGCCCCTCTTATACAGTGGAACCCCGGTTTCGTACTTAATCCGTTCCAGAAGGTCGGTCTAAATTCGAAACGTATGAAAACCGAAGTAATATTTCACATAAGAAATAATGTAAATAAATTATTCCGTCCTAGGTAGTAGGTTGGTAGACAGCAACCACCCAGGAGGTACTACCGTCCTGCCAAGTGAGTGTAAACGAAAGCCTGTAATTGTTTTACATGATGGTAGGATTGCTGGTGTCTTTTTCTGTCTCATAAACATGCAAGATTTCAGGTACATCTTGCTACTTCTACTTACACTTAGGTCACACTACACATTCATGTACAAGCATATATATATACACACCCCTCTGGGTTTTCTTCTATTTTCTTACTAGTTCTTGTTCTTATTTCCTCTTATCTCCATGGGGAAGTGGAACAGAATTCTTCCTCCGTAAGCCATGCGTGTCGTAAGAGGCGACTAATATGCCGGGAGCAAGGGCTAGTAACCCTTCTCCTGTATATATTACTAAATGTAAAAGGGAAAACTTTCGTTTTCATTTTGGGCCACCCGCTCGGTGGGAAACGGCCGACGTGTTGAAAGACGAAGAAGAAATTATTCCGTTCCAGACACCCAAAAATATTAACAAAAAATAATTTGTTCTAACCCTTTCAGGGACCAGAGGCCAAATTTCAAAGTGTGCACCAGGGTCCAAGAATTTTCAAAAATAATTTTTGTTATATTTTCTAATGAAATGGTAGAGAACCTTTTCCTGAAGGTAATAAAACAAAAAGTATGAAATTTGATGGAAAATTGGTGAAATTATGCTCTCGCGAATTTTGATGTGTCAGCGATATTTACTCATTGGCGATTTTGCCAACTTTGACTCCCATTTTAGGCCAATTACATTATTCCAGTCGACCAAATTCTTAGCTATTTCGCTAGCATTACTTCTATTCTTTCGATTGAGCACAAGAAATTGCCCAGTCAACTGTTTCAACTACAAAATAAAGTGATCGGAAATTGGAAATTTTGCCAATTTAACTCAAAGCTCAAAATATTCCAATTTCAAAATAGGGTCCAGAATAAACAATGCAGGCATTCCTGGCACTAAACTAACATTTCAACTGTTCATTAGTTAGGTTTTCAGTCTTTACAAATGAATTCCATTTTGATTTTTTATTCATATAATGAATTTTTATTCAAACCAAAAAAATGGAAGATTTACTGTTATGCAATATTGTAATAATTGTATAAATAATATCACCACATTTGTGAACATATATTAGACCCACCAGCTGGCGTGTATTAGACGTGTGAGGTCATTTGTTTACTCTTGAACATCGGCAAAAATTTAACATTTCCGCTACTTTGAGCTCAGTTTCAAGCCATTTCCAGTACTAAAACCAATCAAAATCATCGCTATTTCTGTAATATATCTTCCATTCTATCAAATAAGACCAAGAAATAGCAAATACGTACAGCTATAAAAAGCATATGAAAAAACACTGCAAAGTCGCTGTTTTAATAAAAAATTACGGTCTCAGTTTTTTCTCTCTCATTATGCACTGTGTGCTGCGGGATTTGTTTTATGTGGTGCATATTTACCACATAGATGTATTCTCTCATATTCTTTTCTTTCTTTCAACACGTCGGCCGTTTCCCACCAAGGCGGGGTGGCCCAAAAGAAAAAACGAAAGTTTCTCCTTTTACAATTAGTAATATACACAGAAGAAGGGGTTACTGGCCCCTTGCTCCCGGCATTTTAATCGCCTCTTACGACACGCATGGATTCTCTCATATATAGGCCCAAATTTACCGCTCACAGCTTACCTGAGTGAGCTGAGCTCATGGCGTAGTACTACGGTTTGGACCCTCAACTCAAAGCCGTAGAACTACGGCACGGACCTTGAAAGGGTTTAAGAATAATTATAGTTTTACATACAGAAAACAATGAGAAATAAATATAAAGCACTAATGAAATGGATAAATCAACATTTAAATCACTATTACATACAGTGGACCCTCGGTTAGCGGCCGTAATCCGTTCCAGGAACTAGGCCTTTAACCGAAATGGCCTTTAACCGAATAAATATTCCCCATAAGAATTAATGTAAATACAATTAATCCATTCCAGACAAAAATATTCACACAAAAAAATTTCTTTAACAATTAAATTAGTATTACATACCTTTATTGAAGACTAATGCTGGCTTCTGGAAGATAAGGAGGAGGAAATAGAGAGGAGTTAGTTTTGGAAGGAATCCCCTCCAAAAGGACTTCAGGTAACAAGTCCCTCTCTGGGGTTACTTCCCTTCTTTTTCTTTTAATGCCACTAGGACCAGCTTGAGAGTCACTAGAACCTTGTCTAGAAAAATAAGTGTCCAGAGTGCTCTGTTTCTGGCGCCTCTTTAACATGTCCCTGAAGTGGGACAAGGTTTTGTCACTAAACATGTTGCAGATATGGCTTGTTTCAGCTTGGCCAGGATGGTGTTTTCAACAAATGTCTGCACCTTAGTCCACATAGAACAAATTTCCTTAATCTCTGCAGAAGGCACCTCCTTCTCTTCCTTTTCCTCCTCCTCCCTTTCTGAAGCAAGTTCCTGAGCTGTGGTCTGTTGCTGTTCCAGATGAAGCTCTTGTAGCTCTTCAGTTGTTAGCTCTACCCTGTGGTTCTCCACCAACTCTTCCACATCCTCACCACTCACCTCCAACCCCAGGCTGTTCCCCAATGTCACAATATCTTCCACAACAGGCACAGGATCGTCAGCTGAAAATCCTTCAAAATCCCTCTGTTTGACACAATCTGGCTACAGTAGTCTAAAAGCAGAGTTCAAAGTCCTGGTAGTCACTCCCTCCCAAGCCTTACCTATAAGGCCTATGCAGTTGTAGATATTGAGTTGAATCTTCCAGAACTCTCTAAGGGTCATTTCAGTGTCTGAGGTCATTTCAAAGCACTTCTGAAACACTGCTTTGGTGTACAGTTTCCTGAAGTTAGAAATGACCTGCTGGTCCATGGGCTGGAGAAGAGGAGTGGTGTTAGGAGGCAAGAACTTCACTTTTATAAATTTGAAGTCCCTAGACATTTGGTCTTCCAAGTCTGGTGGATGTGCAGGAGCATAGTCCAGTACCAGGAGGCACTTGAGTCCCAAATTGTTATCCTGAAGGTATTTTTAACACTTGGGCCAAACACATCACCCTTTGGGAGTCCAAGGGGTCTCTCTGAAACTCGTTCTCAGGGTCCACGAATTTAAAAAAATATATTTCTTATGAAATGATAGAGAATATGTTTCCGATCATAATGACACCAAAAGTATGAAATTTGATGGAAAACTAATGGAATTATGCTCCTGTGAAGTTAGCCTATCGACGATATTTACGCATCAGTGGTTTCACCCAATTTGAGCCCTATTTTCGGCACATTCCAATGTTTCAGTCTACAAAAATTATAGCTATTTCGCTAGAATTCCATTTCTTCTATCGATTGAGTACAGAAACCGCCTATTTACCAATTTCAACTACCCAAAATAGTGGTCAGAAAATGGCAATTTGGCCAATTTCACACAAATTTCAACGATGACAATTTCAAAATAGGGTCCATAATAAACAAGGCAGACATTCCTGGCACTAAAATAACATCTTCTCTGTTCATTAGTCACGTCTCCAGGCCCATCTTACATTACTTTTGTTTTCCATTTTTAATTTTTATTCTCACAAAAATAGAAGATTTACTGTTATGTATACAACTGCATCACTGTAAAATGGTATAAATAATATCAGCGCACTTGTGCAAGAATATTAGACTCTCAGTTGATGTGTATTGGACGCATGGTGTGATTTGTTTACTCCTGAACATCGGCCAAAATTGAACATTTTCGCTACTTTGCACTCAGTTTCAGGTACAGTGGTACCTCGAGTTACGATATTTTTCGTTCGAGAATGCTGTTCAAGTGCCATTACCAAACGAATTTATCCCCATAAGGAATAATGTAAAATAGACTAGTCCTTTTACACCCCAAAAATATACCTACAAAAGCATTTAAAAAATAAACTTACATAAAAGGGCGATTTTGGGGACCATCGTAACTCGAGGTACCACTGTACTTGTCATCGTGAAACCATTGAAAATTATCTCTATTTCTGTAATATATCCTCTATTCTATAAAATGAGACTAAAAAACGAAATACAAGCATAAATACCATACGAAAATAGACTGCAAAATGCTGTTTTAAACCAAAAACACGGTCAGTTTTCCTCATTATGCACTGTGTGGTGCGGGAAATTTTTTATACTGTGCTCACTGACCGCACAGACCCATTCTATCACATCTGGGCCTAATAGCCTGTTTCTGCTTGATTTGAGGGCCCCTGAATTTGGGAGTACTAGTACGTCAATAACCACAGTGCGTAAACGTACTTGTACGACCATAACCCGAAAGGGTTAACCCAATCTTTAAAAAATTGACCTTGTGACCCATGCATTTTAACTTGATTTCCACATCACACACAATCTTTTCTTGTGAACATTGTGTTTGTGAACACTCTGGGGGTTTCAGAGTGATACACGATAAGGCTTCACTTTGAAATCCCCACTTGCATTGCTACCGACATGAGAGTTAGCCTGTCTTTCATAGGCTTGTGTCCTGGCAGTCTTTTTTCCTCCTGCGTGATGTAGGTCCTCCTTGGCATTTTCTTCCAAAAAGAGGCCTGTTTGTCACAGTTAAACACTGGTTGGGTTTCAGATTTTCCTCTTTATGTAGTCCTGAAATTCCTGCACAAATTTTTCAGCAGAATGTTTGTCTGAACTTGCAGCCTCACCATGCCTTACAACACTGTGTATGCCACTACACTTAAATCTCTCAAACCAGCCTTTGCTGGCCTAATTCACTACCAGCAGCACTTGTTAAAGGAGTTTTCTTCACAACGCCTTGCCTTCTCACAAATAACAGACTCCACTAAACTGTCTCCCACCATTTGTTTTTCTTTAATCCACAATAATAATAACTTTTCCATTTGTTCCATTATTGGTGACCTTTGTTTAGTAAGCACATTTACTCCTTTGGCAACATCACCCACCTTGATCTGTTCTTTCTTTGACAGGATGGTTGTAATTGTTGATTTTTTTTTCCCAAACATCCTGGCAAGTTCCAGCACCCGCATACCACTCTCATATTTCAATCACTTTCTCTTAAATTCCATGGTATTTCTACTCTCTTTGCCACAGGAACTTTACTATGAACTTTCTTGAGAGCCATGGTTACTTATTTCGCAGTTGCACTGGCAAAAACAATGGAAAACAAGCGAAATGTTTGTATGAATGAGCAGAAGCTTCCTTACGTCCGAGACACAAACAAACTGAAGCGCAAGCGCCCCCAGCCGGCGGGTTGACGCGTCCAATATGGCCGCTAACCGGGAGCCGTAAACCGCCGCTAACAGGAACGGCTGCTAACCGAGGTCCACTGTACCTTTATTGGAGAGACTTTTTGGCATATGGAAAGAGCGGGGGAGAGAGCTTGTTTTTTGGGAAAGGGGGACTCCCCTTCATAAGGACTTTCTTTGGGCCCATGGTGACTTATTTTGCAATCGCACTCAATAGTTAAGCCGAAAACAATGGATTACATTGGTCCCTCGATTTTCGGTCGGTCCGACTATCGGTGATTTCGAGTTTCGATGGCTTTTTCGGTCATTGTTTCCCTCGCCAACCGGTCATTCCTTCGACTATCAGTCCGTACCAGACCTGTCCGCCGCTGCGCAGGATGCCAGTCTAGCATTGTTTACCATTGAGAGAACATTACCAGCACTCTTCAAACATTTCACAATAAATTTATTGTGTTTATTGCTGGTTTTTGTGGTTTTCACTGTGAAAAAAGTCACCATGGGTCGAAGAAGCTTCCTAATTGGCCCCTGTGGTAAGAAATGAGGAACACCATCGAAGGAAAAGGGTTTTGAAAAATATGAAGTGGCATGTGTGAGGGGAAAACTTGCCAGGATGTACCAAAAAAATCTACCTTTACCTCTATCTGGGAGAAAAGAAATCAAGGAAACTAATGTTGCAAGGTGTTGATATGTTTGCCAAATGAAAGAAAACAGTGGATGAGGTTGAGAAGTTTTGGGTGTGGGTCAATGAAAAAAAGATGCGGGTGATAGTGTTTCCGGGGGTTTTGTGAAAAAGGGAAGGCAGTTTGCAGTCTTGTCAAGATAATGCCCCCGGAACCAGTGGTGATACGGAGGGGATTTTAAAACCAGCAAAGGCTGGTTTGAGAAGATTTAAACGTAGTGGCATACACAATGTTGTGAGGCATGGTGAGGGGAGTTCCGACAAGCGTGCGGCTGAAAAATTTGTTAGGGAAATTTAAGGGGGTTCCGTAGACACTGAAAAAATTTTAACCCCCCAAGTGTTTAATTGGGATGAAAAACCCGTTTAAAGAAAATCCAAAAAAGGCCAAAAGAAGTAATAATAATAATAGTTTTTGTGACATGATACAAGTTTAAAAGGGGTTATAATAATGGGGTGTGTAAAAACCCCCTTTTTGCAGAGCATTATGGGCCCCAAACCAAAATTAACTTAAAAATTTAAATTTTGCTATAACAGGTAAATGGTAAAATTATAGTAAACAATTTACAATATAAAAATTAAATTTAGTATTTAAGCAATGAAATTTATACAAATACAATTTTATTTCTTTTTCGTGTCATGTGTTTACATTACAATCATTATAAGAGGTTAAGGAAAGGGCCCCTGGCATGCCCTTGGGATTAGGGAGAAAACAATCTAATGGCTTATAGACTATAAATAAAATTTTGGGGTAATTGAAATGAAATTTGAATTGGGAGATCGTTGGGTTTGATATGATGATAATACATTTTCATTTTAAAAATGATATTGAAAATTGGAACAGTGTTTGTAAAGGGTGCAACATAAAAGAAAAAATTTAAAATTTTCTTAATGAAAAAAATTTTAGCATTTTGAGGAAATAATTTACAGTTTGGAAATTTTTTTTGGGTGAATAGGTGGGAAATAATTTGAAAAATTAAATTTTTTTATAGGAAAATAACTTTAAGGGATTTTTTGGGGAATTAACAGTAGTTTTGGGTTTTGGGTGAGTAGTTTGGGTTTTTTAAAGTCTTAAATTGATTCGGACAAGGTTATTTTTGCATTTCCATGTAATGAGTTCCAGATTCTAGGGCCCCTTTAATTATAGAATTCTTACATAGGTTTGCTGTGGACACGGGTTTCATCAAAAATGATCTGTATCTTGTGTTTTTGGGCATGGGGGCCTAATTTAAAATTGGTGAGGAGAATTTTTTTAGCGGAGGTTTATATTAAAATGTGGGGGTTCTATGTATGTAGTAGGCACAAGAATAAATGTGAATGTTCTTAATGGGTTTAGGTAGTTTTAGGCTTTGAATATTGGCAGGGATGCTGTCTAGGTGGGAATTTGTTATCATTCTGACTGCAGCCTTTGCTGGTTATGGTGGTCTTAGGTGATTTAATGTTGTGATCCCCATGCCCGATTCCATACGTGAGATATGGATAAATGGCAAAATTGATACAGTGCAAGGAGAGCTGTTTGAGGCACAATAAGCTTTTCCCTTAGAAAATTCCCTCTGTCTTAGAAAAACCTGGAAATTTGTTGTACAGGGGGCCGGTTTCGTTATTTTCGTTCCAGAATGCCTTTCCCGGGTTGCCATTATAAAAGGGGGTTTATTCCCAAAGGAATAATGTAAAGAACTAGTCCTTTCAGCCCCTCAAAAATACACTTACAAAGCATTTAAAAATCCCCCTTACATAAAGGGCGGAATTTTGGGAAACCAGGCCCAAACACCGGGGGCCCATATGTGTTTTGGGAAATTTTAAAACTACTTCAATGTGGTTTCCCTGGGAAATTTTTCCCCTCTTTGAGTCTTGTGATGGGTAAACCGTTGAGTGTATGTTAAGTGGAACATAACTCTGTTCCAAACTGTAAAAAGTAGGTCTTGTCAGTATTTAGAGTAAGTTTATTAGCGTCTCCTTTCCATTTTTCCGTAATTCTGCATTAACAGTATTGGCCAGTATGACTGGTTTTGGGTGAAAGACATATGTTGTGTCATCAGCAAATAATAGGGGTTTAAAGTGGTTGTGATGCATTAGGTAGGTCATTGATGTAAATGGGGAAAAAGGGTGGCCCCAGTACTTCCTTGCTGTGTGGAAGGTTCAGCTCCTTTTTTGTACCGTTTGGCTTCTGTTATGAGGTTGACTTTTTTTTAGTTGGCCAGTGCCCTCTTATACCATAGTGTGCTAGTTTTGTAAGCAGTAAATCATGATAAACTGTATCAAAAGCCGTGGGAACAATGAAGTTTCCCCAGTGGAACTTCTTTCTTCTCAAGTCCGGTATATATTTATTTAATGTGTATGTATAATGGTCCTGAATCCAAACTGACTGGGGTTGAGTACGTTGTGTAAATGAGGTAGGAATAGATCTGTCTATGAATTAATTTTCAAAAATTTTAGAGCAGTGGTAAATTGGATATTGGTCTATAATTATTCAAGTTTGTTTTGATCACCTCCAAAGGATTGAGGGGAAACCCCTTTCTATTTTGAGAATTGGGGGGAATGTAGAGTTTCAATGGATTTATTGATTAGTGTTGCAATAATTGGTGACAAAGGGCCGTAAGTTTTGTACATAAGGTGGTAAGCTATTTATGTTCCTGCCTTGTTTTAAAAGTGTTGATTATGGCGAGACTTCTGTTGGGTTGGTGGAGCTAGGGGAAAAAGCGTATAAAGGTAAAAGGGGTTGGTGAGATAGTCTGTTGGGCGTGTGTTGGGCGTTTTACTTGCTAGATTCTTTCCTGTGGTGGAAAAAACATTAAGTCTTTGCTGTCTCAGTTGGGGAAAGAGGTTTATCTTTTGATAATTTGATGGGATTTTTCTAGAAAAATCTTTTATTTCCTAGAATTCTGATAGGGTTTCCAGGACTTGTTACCTGAAGTACTTATGGAAATTCCTTCAAACACAATCCCTGTCCTCCTCCTATCTTCCAGATGCCAGCAACTCCCGTTCAATAATGTAGTAAATGTTATTTTAAATGTTTAATTATAAATTTTTCCTATATATCTATTTATAATTGTTTGTATTGAAAAGTATAGTTAAGGTTTCTTCGGGAAAAGCGGGCAAAACCACCACTCCACAGCCTGCACAACAAAAATGCACTTCCCTCCTTTACAGCAATACCCTCGCTTGCAACAATACCCTCTCATACAACAATACCGCAAAGCTGCAACAATACCACTCACTGCAACAATACCTCGCTACAACAATACCCTCACTTCTAACAATGCCCTCGCTACAACACTCTACAACTAACCTAGTGATAAAGACCAGGCAGCGTTCATCCTGCCTTATTAATAATTGACATGTGACCTATTAAAGGTCCGGACGAACAACGTCATCCTGTTATTATTTAATCTGGGATAACTGTATTATTATTATTATTATTATTATTATTATTATTATTATTATTATTGTATTTTTATTATTATTATTATTATTATTATATTTTATTATTAGCATTATTATTAACACTAAACCCATATTAATCAGACGGTGCTTGGGTAACTGAAGGTAATGGTGGCAGTCGAGGGAAGGAAGAGGTAGCTCAGTGTGTTCGGTCAGGGCAGGTCAGCTACAAACAGGATTGCAGGTGTGGGTTTTGACAGGTGAGCTTAGAGTGTCTGAGTGTGAGCACAGGAGAGCCTCGCCCACCACCACCAATGTTCTGTCCAAAAAGATTGATCTGGGCACCACCCCATAACCCCCGCCTGCCCACGACAATGACCTCCCACCCACGTGCACTCCCTCACTGACTTATTTTACAACAAGGTCACCTGTTCTGCCTTCTAAAATTTTGTGTGTGTGTGTCACTGTTTTTATCGTCAAATATTTCTTATAATAACGGTCATAAACCAAAAGTAATGTTCAAGAAACAATAAGGTATTTATACGAATTAAACTATATAATGTATTCATAATACTTTATATTAATATAGTTAATATTAAATCGTCTTCAAGGTGGTGTAGAGGTCAGGAATACAGCAGACACTCTCATGTCTTGATCACTAAATATTCCTTAACGTTAACATCAGCTGAAGACCCCAATAGGTCGTGTTATTAAGGAATACGACGGTGTGATGTGACCTCCTCTCATCGGGAGGTGGGTTATGAACACCTCCTGAAACTACTTGTTATCTGTGTGTGTGTGTGTGTGTGTGTGTGTGTGTGTGTAATGTGTGTGTGTGTGTGTGTGTGTGTGTGTGTGTGTGTGTGTGTGAGGACACGTGGTGTGAGGAAATGCTATTGAGTATTAGTTTTGTATTCTTCTTCAGGTCATGTGTCCCTGAGGAACTGCCGCATGCGGACTGCTCCCCAGTCACCTGATGTTGATGGCGGAACAGCGCCTTCAGTATCACCTCCACCCACTTAGTAGCGTCACGCCCCTCGGGGGTGGGCATGTACGTCACTGGTTGTTTGGCGCTGCCATAGTGGTGTTCGCTGCACCTCCTGCAGTGGTGTATACTGCGCCAGATTCTTGCGTGGTGGCAGCCCATGCCACACCACCTACCGCCGCTCCTCACCATAATCACCAGTGACTCAGTCGCAATGCCCATGACTGGGTGTGGCTGGGCGTGCCACCTCGGGCCTCCTGTATAGGATTGTCTCCACCCTCACAGTCCTTCCCACCCGGCATGATGCCCTCTCAGTAGCCTCATGTGCAACAGCCAGGGCAGCAGCTGCAGCCCAGCAGCAACAGGAGCAGCAGCTGCAGGAGTGCACTCTTCAGGAGACTGCAGCGGCTCTCCCAGAGGTTCGACCACAGTCAGTCCTATCAACATCACCACCAACCCGCAGCTGAGGAGGACAGACTGCACCACACCCCACACCTCTCCGGCTCACAACATTCACACCCGACCACTCTCATGTGACGGAGTCACCTTCAACAACACCCAGGTGAGGACATGACCACTTTTTCAGCGCAGAGGCGTCTTCCTCCTCCTTTCCGTATATAGAGGTCACCGCCAGCATTTCCCGTGCGTGACTCAGCCTCTCGAGGTATACCCCATGGGGTCAACACATCCAACGTTCCCTCTGGAAGAAGGTACTCATGGAAAGCCAGTGACAATGAGCTCGAGGTCACACTGGGCCAAACTGCATGAGCATACCGCACCTTATGTAGCAGCGTCTTCATCCTCCACATAAGCGACGGCAGCAGCCTCACCACCACCAGGAAAATGTCGACCACAGAATTCGTGGAAGTGAATGCCGATGATTTCGTGCGGCTGCGGGGCGTGATGTGCGAGGCCGGGCAGGCCTGAGTGCCGCGCCACCATGCTAAAGCCGCTCCTCTCCTCCAGCTCTCCTGTCTTCCCAGCGTCACAGACCACCTCGATAACCTCCCGCCATCCATGGACTACGATCAGCTCATAGGTACTTCTCAACCTTAGAATCTGCTTGCTGAGCCTCGGCTACAGTCAGGCACACAGAACCTCAGACCTGCCTGTGAACCCTCCAATCGGGATGGTGCCCGACTCGACCTCAGGTGTCTTCGATATACCAACCTCAACTCATGACAGTCTTGCCTAACTAACGCAGACAGTCTCGCCTCACTAGAAAAGAGACAGTGTTGCTTCCACTAGCCAAAACTTTTTTTCACCCAAAGAACTGTCTCGCCCCCACAAACTGTTTTAAACAGTGAATTTGGGGGAATTGCCCAAAATTTTTAGCGAGGAGCCCCCAACCCCTTTTTTTTGAAACCCGTGGGGGGGGTACTGGGGGTTTAAATTTTTTGGTGTGCATATAGGACTCCCCCGGGAACCTGTACCGGGGGCCCCCAATATTTTATAGTGTGGAAATTTTAATGACTTATACATGATGCCCCGAGAATTTATGGCATGAATAAAAAAGGTATATCTTTTTTTTAAGTGTTCCCCTTTTTCTAGGGTTTTTGTCACCTGTAAGTATCTATGTCTTTTTGTTTTGGGGGGTTGGGGGGCCCCGGGGGCCAGGAATGTATTGGTAGGGGGGGGGGGTCCCCCCCCTTTTCCGCTATCCCCCCCTGTTTATGTATCTAGAAGGGGTATAACCCCCTTTTTTTAAACCCCTTTTAAAATTTTTTTGAGCTTATTTACCCAAAAAAAAGAAACCCAAAAGCAAACCATTCCAAAGGGGGTACATTTAATTTTAAAGGGGGGTTTTTTAAAGGCAGGACGGACCCGGGGGTTCGGGGGAAAGGGGGGGGTGGTTCTTATTTTGTAAAAATCAATTTTTCGTCTTGTGCTCAGACACAGGGCAACCTGGGGAAAAAAGGTTAAATAATAATGAAAAAAATTTGTAGAAAAAATCATGGATAGAAAACAAAGCATATAGTGTTTGGTAGTTAAACAGTGCATAGTACTTCAAATATATTACCCAAATTTTAAAAAATTTTTACCTAAATGAACATTACTCTCCTCACCCCCGGGGTTTGGGGATTGGGTGGGGGGAAAGTTTTTATATTTTTTAAATTTTCCCGGGTGAAATTCCCGGTCAAGGAAATTCCATTTTTCGGTCAAAACGGTTTTTCTGGCCCAGTTTTATTTCTGTTGATTTAAACGTGAGCAATTTTTTTTGTGGAAATTCTTTTTTTTTTAAAATTCTTTTTTTTTTTCCCCCCAAAAAAAATCTGGATGCTTCCCCCAAATGGACTTTTAAATTGGGGGGAAAAATTTTTAAAAGGGCAAAAAAGTAAACACGTAAAAAACCCCCCAAAAGCCTAAATTATTATTATTATTATTATTATTATTATTATTATTATTATTATTATCCAAAAACCTAAATAAAGTAAGTTCCCAAAAAATTTTTTTTTTGCAACTGAGGAGGAAAAGGATAAGACAAGATCGATTTCCCTTTGAAG
>WNWK01021531.1:0-33953 GCA_009830355.1 Cherax destructor
CAGGCATTATTAACATCAAAGCTACTGGGCATATTGCCCAGACAGAAAGAAATAATGAGTTGTAGTCTTGGAAGTGATAATATAGTGAAAATATGAACAGAATGTTTCCGTATGGACCGATTATTATATTAATAATTTTTCTAGTAAATGTCTCCCTGTTCGAAGACGATACAAAAGTAATGCGGATAATAAATCAAGGAAATAGAAGTAAAACGTAAAAAATGAACAAAGGATAACCTTCAAAATTTGTCAGAATATAGTTTATATAATTTAATCGTAGGAATTGCGTCTTTATGATAACTTGAGAAGGTTAATAAGATCTAAAACTGAGTGCAAACTCTGACAGGGAGTTTGGATTAGGGGGTGAACATTGAATAGAGCATATAGATAAAGTCGAATAACTTCTCTAACACTTGAGTATTTGGTAAATATAAAATTTGTTTGAAAGAGTCATGGCCTAGAGTGGTCAATACTAGCCAAATGGACTCTCAAGCAAAAAACAAAAACATGATAAAACATAACAAGATAATGAGAAAGTGTTGCGGTTTGTAACAAGAGTCTTCTTGAGAATAAGAGGAATGAACTAACGAGAGTCGTAAGCTCCTCTCTTTTTATATGTGCGGGTTGTGTGTGTAGTGTGTGTATAACGAGAGTCGTCCCAAGACTAAGAGGAATGAACTAACGAGAGTCGTCCTGAGACTAAGAAGAATGAACTAACGAGAGTCGTCCTGAGACTAAGAGCATTGAACTAACGAGAGTCGTCCTGAGACTAAGAGCATTGAACTAACGACAGTCGTCCTGAGACTAAGAGGAAGGAACTTTGGAAGAAAAAATGAATTGAACATGATGATATTCCAAGAGCTAAGGAACGAATGACGTGAAAATGTAATGATATTTATGTCAATATATGTAGAGAATTTGACAGGATGGACAAAAAAAGAGGGATTTACAGGAACAAATGAGGAAGCATATACTGTACAGTTGGAAAAAATGTTCCTGGACGCTCTCTTCTGGGCAGAAATAATATTTGGCAACTCAGACGTAGTAAACAGAGGAGTGATGACTATTTTCATGAATGAATTAGCGCAGCTTGTAGCGACGATGGTGATTGGTTGACACAATTAACTGGCAGTACTTTCTGTGTATCTATATAAAAGTAGATTTATGAATAAATTATAGGGAAGTACCACCTCTGGAACAGGACTGGGGACCTTCATCCTCAGATAAAAGAATAAACTTACTATAGGGAAAACTCGAGGTTCTCCCTGGAGCAGTTTAAATATTTCGTTCTCCAACCATCCCCTACATTCTATGTGAACTTTATTTAAAGACAAAATTCATTGACAAACATACAATGGGGAATAGATCAACATAGATAACACCTCAGAGCCTTCATCTCAAATACTTCGTCCAGTTCCCCGGTGGTGGGTGGCGTGCCCAGAATGCTGCAGGCAGATCCCCTCTGGATCGCAACACTGAGTCCCTGAAAGAGGACCCTGGCTCTGCATAACCTCAAACAACATTCCCCTCTCCACGCTGTCGTACGCTGCCTTCCAATCGATACCTAATACCTTCTCCACCCTCAATAAAATCCCCGATTCTTCCATGACTCATACACATACTTCTGCCCGGAATCCCACATTGCCCCTGATGGAGGCCCTTCCCCAGAACTTTTTTTAATCTATTTCCCAGCAGCTTTGCGAAAATCTTATAATCTGAACACATTAAAGATATAATCCTATAATCCCTTAAAGTCCTACCTACCCCCTTTGTCTTGACCAAAACCACCACCCCCGTACTCTGCGATGCACCCAACTTTCCCCTATCTCTAATACAATTGAACAATCTCACCAAGCATTCTTTCAAAGCCCCTCAATTTCGCACATAAAAATCGTTGGGGATCCCGTCTAGACCAGGCGCCTTCCCTGCACTCAAACCTTGCACCGCACACCAAACCTCATTCTCACTAACCTCCCCTCCAAATCCCTCCTCTCCTCCTTGCCTACCATACACCTAATCCCCTCTCTAATCATGTCCCTCTCCCTATCCCTTCCTTCCCCTCTCTTAGATACCCTTCAAACCACAGACAGATCCGCATACGCACTCATGGTATCAGTCGTCCGCAAGCATTGTCCCTCCCGATATCCTAATAAATCCTCAACCACCTCTAACTCTATTAGGGTGGTATCCCGCTGCCGCTTCCTGAATTGCTGGAGCACACAGGCCAACAGCCTGTCTCTTCACAAAACCTCCTCCATGCTTCCTCTCATCCTGATCCCGTCAAATTTGTCATTTTGCATGTCTCGGAACAAACTCCCCAATACCCCCATATCGTCCCCCCGTGTCCTCCTTGTCCCCCATAACATGCTTGTAACTGCCCCTCCAATTCTACTCCCTACATCTGGCCCTGTAATAATCTCCGATACCCGGCTTTGCACATGATTCCCACCACTCCAATAAATCCCCTTCTCCCTGCCTCTGAAACCACCGTTCGCTCCACCAAGCAGCAAAACACTCCTCCTTCCCAGCTCCCTGGAGTAAACATACTTCCAATAGCTTTCATACCGTCGAACCCTCCCTTCCCAACTCACATCCACTAACACACCCCTATGATCCGAGAAACCCACATCGATGGATTCCACGCATCCTACAGCCACCTCCCTTGTCACATAGATCCTGTCCAGCCTGGCTGCATAATTCCTCCTCACAAAAGTGTGTTCTACCTGCCACCCGTCACCTCCAACGACATCCACCACCCCTGCTGCCCCAAAAGCCTGCCGCAACACTCCTAAAATGCATCCCGCATCTCTCGGCTCCACATCCTTACCCCGAATCACACTGTTCCAGTCGCCCACCACGACGGTGATCACAGGCAAACCCCTCAAATGAGACAAAAGGACATCCCTCACAAAATCATCCTTGACCCGACGCACACACGTACATCCCCCATACCCCATCTACCCACACCACACGACCCTTCTCCACTTCTTTCCACGCTAGCAACCAAAAAGAGCTGGTCGCTTTTACTACCACCGCTGCCCTCCCTTGAACTTCCCAGAACTCCCAGCATACACCTCATAACCTTTCATACGTAAGTCGTGGCCACACCTAAAATTATGCTCCTACACAAAGCATAAGTCCACATTAAAACGTCTCAATGGGGGGCTTTCCACGCAACGCTTGAGGCCTCTGCACCACTCCTAATTTTTCCTGTACACTCTGCCCCTCCTTGTTCCTCACTTTACCTTTGGACACTCCCTGGTCCCTAGGCCCCACCTCTTCCCAAGCCTTTTTACTAACCCTTTGTGCAGGCATTAAAACATTGTCATCTGACATGCCTACAGACCTTCTTCAGGAATCCCTACTTAGTTCCAAGTCCTCAGAAAAGTCAACCCTGTGAACTACTGCCACCACATCCTGCACTGTCAGAGGAGCTATCCCCTCCCCTGTCCCAACCCCACCACTTCCAGGAGGTGATGCCGGTCCCCCAGGACCGTCATCAGTGCCCAGAGGGGCTTCCGCCCATGGCGTGTCAAGCATCGCCTTGAGGGCGATTTGCAAAGGATCAGGAAAATACACCTGCAAATCACCCAACTCCACTAGGGCCTCTACACTGCTATCCTGTGGTGGCCCTGACCACACAGGTAGAGTCACACACTGTCCATCGTCAGCCTCCACCACATCACTCCATCTGGCACTCTGTGTCATTCCATCAGAGCCGGGACCACAGGTGTCTCCTTGTTGAGGGGCCACTTCACCCGGCTCCCCACCTCTCTCGGCTCTTGTCTCTTACCACAAGCAGCAGCCATATGATCGTAAGAGCTGCACAACCTGCAGGTCCTGCGCTGTCCCACATACGTTACATAGACCTGAGTACAGAAATCCTCCAGTACTACATAAGATGGTATTGGCCTACGTAACATCATTTTAAGGGTATACGAACTTTCCGGCAAACCAGCGTAGATGCCCTCAGACCATCTCCCAATCACCGTAGAGTGGACCGCACCATAGCCCTGAAAGGCCTCACATATATCAGCATCACTCACTTCAAATGGTACATTACATAGCTGTACCCAAGTAAAAAACTGGGACACATCATGTAGTCACACCTCCAGTCTCGCGTTGATGACCATACGCTCATCTTGGTATTTGTCAACAGTCCGCTGATAGGCTTACGCTGCCGCAAACTTGACAAAGATTCTTGTCGCCCCATTCAAGGCAATCCCATGTAATTCTTCATTGCTTATACCATAAGTGTCATGCAATATGGCTGGTAACAAAAACAACCACATTTTCAGGATACACAGTGCCCTGTAGCACTTCAACACAGACCGTGTTAACTCATCTCTGGCTTCCAGATGCCATGTTGTGAAAACCAAACGATGAGCACCAGTGCCACCAGATGTCGTGTCGGGAGCAGTACAACCACCCAGGATGAGAGCCAAGCAGCGAATGACAGGTGTAGTCCCATGCAATCTGCTTACCATTTATTAAGAACATAAGAACATAAGAAAGGAGGAACACTGCAACAGGCCTACTGGCCCATACTTGGCAGGTCCATGTCAAAACCAACCCACCGACAGAAATATTTGTCCAACCTATCCCCATCCAAGGAACAAACCCCGACAACCCCCCAATAATTGTGCAAATCCCATTCAAATCCAACCCTTCTCACTCACAAGAAAACAGAAATAAGGAACACTGCAGCAAGCCAACTGGTCCACGCTAGGCAGGTCCCCCTAAAACGCAAACTAATACCACAAACAAAAACTCCTACCCAACCCACCTACTCCATCCATGGAATATGCTTCGATAATCAGGGCATTATAAAACAGGGTACTGGAAGAGCTGAAGAACATAGTCCATCACAAGAGCACCACAGGAGCTGAAGCACCTGGTCCATCACCAGGGCACTGAATAAGCCGAAGCACCTGGTCCATCACCAGGGCACTGAATAAGCCGAAGCAACTGGTCCATCACCAGGGCACTGAATAAGCTGAAGCACCTGGTCCATCACCAGGGCACTGAATAAGTCGAAGCACCTGGTCCATCACCAGGGCACTGAATAAGCTGAAGCACCTGGTCCATCACCAAGGTATTAAAGGAGCTGAAGCACCTGGTCCATCACCAAGGTATTAAAGGATGGAAATAAATGGTATAAAATACCGACACAATGGAAAAATATACACAAAAGCAGTACAATGCGATCCCCCACCGACAACGCCTCGCCCACGCAGTGGGCCCCATCGAGGAGTTTGAGTCGATATCATATCTATGATTTTAAAACCATAAAAATTATTTGGAAATGTGATCGAATATATTGTAAGGGAAGTGTTACTGTTATATATCAATCATATCTACTCAGGTGAATCATAATTGATAAAACTAATATGGAATTTTATTGAAGTAGATCAAACTAATATGGCATTTTATTGTAGCAACGTTTCGCTCACCAGGAGCTGTTGGAAACAATGCAGGGACTCAGAAGATATATATATATCTTATATATATATATATATATATATATATATATATATATATATATATATATATATATATATATATATATATATATATATATATATATATATATATATATATATATATATATATAAGAAGTTGGATGTCCTGGCCCTAAGCGAAACAAAGCTGAAGGGGGTAGGCGAGTTTCAGTGGGGAGAAATAGATGGGATTAAGTCAGGAGTATCTGAGAGAGTTAGAGCTAAGGAAGGGGTAGCAATAATGTTGAAGGATCAGTTATGGAAGGAAAAGAGGGAATATAAATGTGTAAATTCAAGGATTATGTGGATTAAAATAAGGGTCGGATGCGAAAAGTGGGTCATAATAAGCGTGTATGCACCTGGAGAAGAGAGGAGTGTAGAGAGAGAGAGAGATTTTGGGAGATGTTAAGCGAATGTATAGGAACTTTTGAACCAAATGAGAGAGTAATTGTGGTAGGGGACCTAAATGCTAAAGTGGGAGAAACATGCAGAGAGGGTGTAGTAGGTAAGTTTGGGGTGCCAGGTGTAAATGATAATGGGAGCCCTTTGATTGAACTTTGTATAGAAAGGGGTTTAGTTATAGGTAATACATATTTTAAGAAAAAGAGGATAAATAAGTATACAAGATATGATGTAGGGCGTAATGATAGTAGTTTGTTGGACTATGTATTGGTAGATAAAAGACTGTTGAGTAGACTTCAGGATGTACATGTTTATAGAGGGGCCACAGATATATCAGATCACTTTTTAGTTTTAGCTACAGTGGGAGTAAAAGGTAGATGGGATACAAGGAAAATAGAATCAGTAAGTAAGAGAGAGGTGAAGGTTTATAAACTAAAAGAGGAGGCAGTTAGGGTAAGATATAAACAACTATTGGAGGATAGATGGGCTAGTGAGAGTGTAGGCAATGGGGTTGAAAATGTATGGGATAGATTTAAAAATGTAGTGTTAGAGTGTTCAGCAGAAGTTTGTGGTTACAGGCGGGAGGGAAGAGGAGCGATTGGTGGAATGATGATGTAAAGAGAGTAGTAAGGGAGAAAAAGTTAGCATATGAGAGGTTTTTACAAAGTAGAAGTGATGCAAGGAGGGAAGAGTATATGGAGAGAAAAAGAGAGGTTAAAAGAGTGGTGAAGCAATGTAAAAAGAGAGCAGATGAGAGAGTGGGTGAGATGTTATCAGCAAATTTTGTTGAAAATAAGAAAAGTTTTGGAATGAGATTAATAAGTTGAGGAAGCCTAGAGAACAAATGGATTTGACAGTTAAAAATAGGAGAGGAGAGTTATTAAATGGAGAGTTAGAGGTATCGGGAAGATGGATAGAATATTTTGAGGAGTTGTTAAATGTTGATGAAGACAGGGAAGCTGTGATTTCGTGTGTAGGGCAAGGAGGAATAACATCTTGTAGGAGTGTGGAAGAGCCAGTTGTGAGTGTAGGGGAAGTTCGTGAGGCAGTGGGTAGAATGAAAGGGGTAAGGCAGCTGGGATTGATGGGATAAAGATAGAAATGTTAAAAGCAGGTGGGGATATAGTTTTGGAGTGGTTGGTGCTATTATTTAATAAATGTATGGAAGAGGGTAAGGTACCTAGGGATTGGCAGAGAGCGTGTATTGTTCCTTTGTATAAAGGCAAAGGGACAAAAGAGAGTGCAAAAATTATAGGGGAATAAGTCTGTTGAGTGTACATGGTAAAGTGTATGGTAGAGTTATTATTGAAAGAATTAAGAGTAAGACAGAAAGTAGGAGAGCAGATGAACAAGGGGCTTTAGGAAAGGTAGGGGTGTGTAGACCAAGTGTTTACAGTGAAACATATAGGTGAACAGTATTTGGATAAGGGTAAAGATGTTTTTGTGGCATTTATGGATTTGGAAAAGGCGTATGATAGGGTAGATAGGGGAGCAATGTGGCAGATGTTGCAGGTGTATGGAATAGGAGGAAGGTTACTGAAAGCAGTAAAGAGTTTTTATGAGGATAGTGAGGCTCAGGTTAGAGTGTGTAGGAGGGAAGGGGACTATTTCCCAGTAAAAGTGGGCCTTAGACAAGGATGTGTGATGTCACCGTGGTTGTTCAATATATTTATAGATGGGGTTGTAAGAGAAGTGAATGCGAGGGTCTTGGCAAGAGGTGTTGGGCTAAAAGATAAAGAAGCAAATACAAAGTGGGAGTTGTCACAGTTGCTTTTTGCAGAGGTTGGTGGATGAATTTGGTAGGGTGTGTAAAAGAAGAAAATTGAAAGTGAATATAGGAAAGAGTAAGGTGATGAGGATAACAAAAATAATAGGTGACGAAAGATTGGATATCAGATTGGAGGAGAGAGTATGGAGGAGGTGAATGTATTCAGATATTTGGGAGTGGACATGTCGGCGGATGGGTCTATGAAGGATGAGGTGAATCATAGAATTGATGAGGGGAAAAGGGTGAGTGGAGCACTTCGGAGTCTGTGGAGACAAAGAACCTTGTCCATGGAAGTAAAGAGGGGAATGTATGAGAGTATAGTTATACCAACGCTCTTATATGGGTGTGAAGCATGGGTGATGAATGTTGCAACGAGGAGAAGGCTGGAGGCAGTGGAGATGTCATGTCTGAGGTCAATGTGTGGTGTGAATATAATGCAGAGAATTCGGAGTTTGGAAATTAGGAGGAGGTGCGGGATTACCAAAACGATTGTCCAGAGAGCTGAGGAGGGGTTGTTGAGGTGGTTTGGACATGTAGAGAGAATGGAACGAGACAGAGTGACTTCGAGAGTGTATAAATCTGTAGTGGAGGGAAGGCGGGGTAGGGGTCGGCCTAGGAAAGGGTGGAAAGAGGGGGTAAAGAAAGTTTTGTGTGCGAGGGGCTTGGACTTCCAGCAAGCATGTGTGAGCGTATTTGATAGGAGTGAATGGAGGCATATGGTTTTAATACTTGACGTGCTGTTGGAGTGTGAGCAAAGTAACATTTATGAAGGGATACCAGGGAAACCGGCAGGCCGGACTTGAGTTCTGGAGATGGGAAGTACAGTGCCGGCACTCTGAAGGAGGAGTGTTAATGTTGCAGTTTTATAACTGTAGTGTAAAGCACCCCTCTGGCAAGACAGTGATGGAGTGAATGATGATGAAAGTTTTTCTTTTTCGGGCCACCCTGCCTTGGTGGGAATCGGCCGATGTGTTAATAACAGTCAAGCTGGGACGGCCCCATCGCTGTAAAGATACTTGCCAATATGCTCAGGGCCGTAACATCAGACAGGGAGACTGCCCGTCTCCTAGCTGTGAGTGCACATCACTCTGAGGACTTCCTCCAAACAGTTCCCATTTCGGCCATGGGAACACGCCTGGACCCTAAGACCCTTCGTATTGCAGTGGCTCTGCGCCTTGCTGCCCCTATTCACACGGAATATACGTGTATTTGCAGCGATGCGCAAGCCGACCAATATGGTCTACATGGTCTTAACTGTTCTAAAACCAAGGGTTGGCATGCAAGACACAATGAGGTCAACGACATCATAAAGAGAACCCTTGCTACAGCTGGATGCCCAGCCGAGAGAGAGCCTCGATCACTAGCAGCCAACAACGCCCACAACCCAGCAAACCGCCCCGACGGGATCACCATCTATCCTTGGAAGAATGGCAAGCTCTTAGCATGGGATTATACCTGTGTGTCGACACTGGCTGACACCTACATCCATCACAGTGTTGGGCGACAGGGAGGAGCTGCTGACCACAGAGAGGAGTACAAGATCGGCAAGTACAGGGACATAAGCCAACAGTATAAATTTGTCCCAGTGGGATCAGAGACCTTGGGAGCGTGGGGAAAAAATGCAACACGTTTCCTTAAAGAACTGGGTTCCAGACTCATCGACACCACCAGGGACCCAAGGGCAGCCACGTTCATGTTCCAGCGTCTCAGCGTGGCCATCCAGAGGGGAAACGCATGCTGCATACTTGGCTCGCGTCCGGCTTCGGAGGAACTGGAGGAGATTCATAATCTTTGACATATTGTACCATTGTATTCATGTTTGTGTTTTCTATAAATGTATTCTGTCTATATATATATATATATATATATATATATATATATATATATATATATATATATATATATATATATATTAATATAAACACTGATCTCTGGCCGACGGAGACTCGAACCTACGAACCTCATGACAAGGTACGCAGTGCTTTACCGACCGTACCACACTGGTCCAATACCTTGGCATCCAGCTTTCGCTAGACGTTATTCCAAGGCAGCCAGCTTTCATGAGGTTCGTAGGTTCGAGTCTCCGTCGGCCAGAGATCAGTGTTTGTGAATATTTCGCCTGCTCTTGCGAATTCCTAGCATTGTAAAAATCTCTAGTTGTGTCGATGCATGCAGGGGATGAGATGAAAAGCTGTAAGCCTTCCTTCCTGAAAGCTGGCTGCCTTGGAATAACGTCTAGCGAAAGCTGGATGCCTTGGAATAACGTCTAGCGAAAGCTGGATGCCAAGGTATTGGACCAGTGTGGTACGGTCGGTAAAGCACTGCGTACCTTGTCATGAGGTTCGTAGGTTCGAGTCTCCGTCGGCCAGAGATCAGTGTTTGTGAATATTTCGCCTGCTCTTGCGAATTCCTAGCATTGTAAAAATCTCTAGTTGTGTCGATGCATGCAAGGGATGATATGAAAAGCTGTAAGCCTTCCTGCCTGAAAGCTGGCTGCCTTGGAATAACGTCTAGCGAAAGCTGGATGCCAAGGTATTGGACCAGTGTGGTACGGTCGGTAAAGCACTGCGTACCTTGTCATGAGGTTCGTAGGTTCGAGTCTCCGTCGGCCAGAGATCAGTGTTTGTGAATATTTCGCCTGCTCTTGCGAATTCCTAGCAATATAAAATATATATATATATATATATATATATATATATATATATATATATATATATATATATATACGTAACAAAGATAGTTACTCGCCATTTCAAACACTATTTTTTTTTATTTTATTTAAAAGACATATTTATCATAGAGTCATTATACAAAACATAACAACGAATTCCAATTACAAACTCCCATAGAGGCTGCAATGCAAGCCTGTATGTATATGACCACACTGAAGACAATTATACTATAACGCTTTATCATGGCATTCTCCATATGTTTTCATAAGGATTCATGATATTTTATTTCACCTACTTAAATACAAATAATTACACATGGTTCCTATTTCCAGAATCAATGATTATCATCCCAAAATGGCTCCATACTTACTGCCCATGACATAAACACACCTACACACGTGGCTCATATTAACCCTCACACACTCTCTATAACGCCTTTCCAGCCGTTGTACTCACAGCTCAGTTAATTCTATAGACACAACTGCACCTTAAGTCGATCACACAACTCCCCTCCCCCTATTCGAAAACCCCACACTCTTAACTAATATCACTACGAGAAAGGCCCTTAATGATGCCCCTCATTCAAAATTCTACCTTAATGTACAGGAACATCACTTCACACAAAAAGGATGACATATTACAACATTGGCATATAAAACAACTCCGTCGTGAAACTATATACACTATTCCACAGAAAGAGCATAACTTGACATGCTACTCCCATCAGTACCGTATACGCCAATGTATACTGTACGCACACAGATGTAACCCATGGTATCCTACCCTTACTTCCTTACTCAACCTACATATTACACAACACAAAATTTTCATGACAATATATTCCCCACATTGCTGAGGAATGCAACAATAATTACAAGGGTTATATACAGTTTAGATATAATCCTAGAACTGTGCATCCTAATTAATGGAGGAAACGGTCTTGCACACAATGTAAGTATCCTTCTGTTAAATTGAATTACACTGTTACTCAGAAAGACGCACCATCATTAATCCATTCAATATACTAAAGTACTCCAGTACACAATGTACCATTCACCAAAGCGTTCTCCTGCGAGTATTACAGGGTATACATTCATTATCCGATCGGCAAGCCTACCACACCTGTGCTACATGCCAAACCATATCCTAATGTCACTAGGGTTCATAACTTCCAATGTACTCACTAGGAGTTCATTATCCAGCACCCATCCTCACCCCATTACAAAAGCAGCCATCCACAGTGCCTAAGTGTTATAACAGTATAGCCATCACTATATCCATCGATCACCCTCATTTCCCTGCTGATACTACCTGGTCGAAAGAAAGTTTGCGTCAAGGTCACTCCCGTACACACACCCTCCCCCCGCACACACACACATGCGTCCCCTCCCACTATATTCCAGATTTCTTAAGTCTGTCAACATGAATTAGTCATCCGTCGTATCCACCCTTCCCCACCCCCTCCCCAAAATCACTACCCAATTCCCACTCACATACTCTGACCCTCCACCCCTTTGCATACTCGAAACTCCAGAGACGAGCCCATCCACAGCCAATCCCCTTTAAACCACCAGTAAATTCCCAAGCAGCATACTCCTATAGCAAACCAGAAAGGCAAAGTCCCATTTCCTTCCATAAACCTCCATATTCCTGCACTTAGTCCTATACATCTGTCCCGCAATGGCCCTGATTCTAACCCGTCCCTGAACTTCCTTCAAACCCCAGGATACCTACACATAATCTACCACCAAATACATCAGTGCTCTCCTCACATCATCACCCACACCCCCTAAGTCCAAACACAACGGCCACAATGTCGAGATCCCCCCATCTTATGTATTATCTCCCCAAACCAAACCCTAGCTGATTCCAAACTTTCACAAAAATATACGGCGTGATAGGCCATATCCTCCAGCCCACACCTACTGCATCCTGCCCCTGCAACTAACCCCATCCTAAACAACAAGGCTCGGGATGCCAACACCCCATGTAAAAATCGAAAAATCAACTCCCTAACTCTTGCCCGTAACCTCAACTTCCTCATTCCCTTTCCATATCCCCCTGCCAATCATACAACGGAAACACAGCCTCTCCCTCCACAGCGTCTACCACCTCCCCAACCCGTCCTAATATACTCACAGTTAACCCCTAACCGGTATGAGCCTCCTCAACAAATCGCCACACAACCACACAACTTTAGCTCTTTCCCACCCCACCATTTCTGCAAGTCACTCATCACCACACTCACTGTCCTCTTCCCTATCTCGCCCAGCCTCACATAACATTGCTTCAAATACACACATTTCAGTCTAAGATCTATTGGTATAAGCCCTAAACCCACTAACCCCACACGACGCTTTACAACTTCCTTTCTCAACCACGACTTCCCATATCCCCACACATACCTCAACACGCTGTCTTCCAACTCTCTCACATCCTGTTGCAACAATAGAAAAAACGCTGCCACATGCCACAGCCTACTATAGACTAACACATTAACTGCAATTACACATTGTTGCAAAGCTAAATCTCCCGGCCTCCATCCACCCAATCTACACATCATTCCCCCCACAACTCCACCAGAATTCACCCTCCTAGCCTCCCTAGATTCATTCATATAGATAATCCCACAAACCTTCAACTGGCCCACTACCTGCCACCCATGCCTCTCTAACAACCCTCCCCCACCCATGTACCCACCTCTAACAGTTTGGACTTGGCTACATTAACTGTCATTCCAGTCGCTCTCCCAAATATGCTAATTATTCTACTCACATTAACCAGACCCTCTTCTCCTCCCACCAAAATAGTTGTGTCGTCCACATAACCTACTATGCCAGTTGCACACCCATTCCTCTTGACCTCCTCCCTCACCCCTTCTGTGATCAAACTATAAAAAGGATTTTGCAGGCACGCAAATAGGATCTGCGACAGAGGGCACCCCTGCCGCAAACCCTTTCCCATGTTTACCACTTTACCAACTTGGCCATTCACCTTCACCCGAACATTGACATCCCTATACAACGATTCAGCCAATCTGACTATTTCTTCCCAGAACCCCTGCCTACGCATTATCTCCCACAGCATCTCTCTATCCACACTATCATATGCTGCCGCCCAATCCAGGCCCAGGACTTCCCCTCCCCTTCTGCCCTCTATAAAATCTTTAATCCTCCCATGTCCCCTATACATACTACGCCATGGGATCCCATACTGTCCCTTGTCTATCACACTGCCTATTACCTTTTTTAACCTATTTCCCAACACTCTCGCAAATATCTTATAGTCAGCATACATCATCGATAGTGCTCTGTAATCCCGAATCGTCGCTCCATCTCCTTTCTTAACAAACACTACCACCCGTGTGAGCTGCGTGTTCCCCCCCATACACCCTGACTCTTTCATCAGATTGAAAAGACGTATCAAAACTCCTTTCACAACCCCCCAATTCATCAGATAAAAATCACTTGGTATACCATCCAAACCTGGCATCTTCCATCTACTCATACCTTGCACCGCCATCCACACCTCATCTTCACTAATCTTACCCTCCAGTTCTCCTCTATCCTCCTCTCCCAACGCTCGCTTAATACCCTCCACCACAACATGTCCCTCTCTCCCTCCACTCTCTACCCTCTTCAACGAACGTTCAAACCACTTATCCACATATATGCCCATTACATCAGTCGTACTCAACAAGTGCCCTTTAACATACCCTTCCATATCCTCACTCACCTCCAATCCCATCACAGTCATCCTCCGTCTCCTCTCATGGAACCGCAGTAAAACACTAGCGGAGGGCCTCTCTTCCCATAGCACATCTTCCATTCCCCCACGCAGCCTCACCGCATCAAACCTTTCATTCTGTAACTCCCTCAATCTCTCTTTCAGATCCCCTATTTCAACCACGGGGTAAGAACCCCCTCCCTCATAACAACTACTCAACTGCCCTTCTAGATATTTCTGCAAACCGTACTCTATTGATTATCCTCCCTTCCCTTCGCCTTATAATATTCTCGAATACCCGGTTTCGCACACCTTTCCCACCACCCCACTATATCCCACTCCCTCTTCCCTTTCTTCCATAATAATGCCCACCACTCCTCAAAACTATTTCGCCTTCCATCACCCTCTAGTAACCTCACATAAAGTTTCCAGTATCCTTCAAACCATCTAATCTCCCCCCCAAACCATATCCACCATCATACCCCTATGGTCTGAAAACCCGACATCCAACGTTTGTACCCTGCCCACTACCACATCCTTTGTTACATATATCCTATCCAAGCGAGCCGCATAACCTCTTCTGATGAAAGTGTGCTCCACATTCCTCCCTCCTCCACCCACGACATCAATCAATCCCCCAACTCCTAAAGTTTCCCTCAATACACCCAACACACATCCAGCCCCCCTCGGTTCTACATCATCCTTCCTAATAACACGGTTCGTCATCAGCTATCTCTTATGCATCCCTCAGGATTGCAAGTAGCACACACTGATGCATTCGTTGGGTATACGGCTCCCTTCCATACTTCAACACAGACTGTGATGATACGCCGGCGATTCCCCGTCGCCATCTTGGAGAAAATCAGTCAACTGAAAACACTATTAAACAGAAAAGAATCAGCTTCGTCATCTTCACCATCACATAACCAAAAGTTATGTCCACTACTCCTACTACTTCTACCAATACTACTAATACTACTACTACAGCTACTACTGCTACTATTATTACAATTACTGCTTCTACTAGTACTACTGCTACTTCTACTGGTACTACTTGTGAGGAAAAAGTTCATTAGTTAGGCGTAGTGGAAGTGTTAATATGTGATGATGGTAATGGTTTGACAGTCGGCTTGTTAAGGTAAGGTAAATGTCTAGTTCCCGCTGTCCATCCCCCCTTTCCCTCATGGTGGGAGATGACGTGCTGGCTCTGACCTGGGTAATAATTACTTGACTTGAAGCTCCCAATACATCTGTAAGTATATCCTGCTCCTATCTTATTTTAAGTTATCTTTTTTTTAATTTTAGAGCTTCACTCGTATATTATATTTGGAGATTTGGAGACTTAGTTATTCCTGCCCTGACTCAATAATAGAATAAATTCTATGATAAATCATCGCCATTTCTTTAAATACTTTTCATGGAGAGTGATTAATTGAAGGAGAAAGACCTAACTTTGGTTAAGGGCCTTCAAATAAGATCTACTTACCTTATTGTAGCTAAACCCAGGTGGCTACCCTTCATTTCTTCAGTGGTGAAAGACCTGCGTACCAGTCATCGTGACGGATCATTCAAGGCTCGACATAAAGTTTGGTGAAATTGTCGTTGGGTTGTAACGTCCAGCTGTGACCAACAAAGGAGTTTCCAACAACCACTCAAAGCTCAGTGTCAACACCGGCACATCTTTCTACAATTACCACCTATACAAATTAGCTTTGAGTTCACATTATTTATGTATTTTCTTTTTCATTTTTCTTCAGATAGGTTTTATGATCATATTTAATTGTTTTATCTTTTTACCTTAGTTATTATAATAAAATTGTTTATTATATTCAGCTGTTATTATTTTTCCTATTTATTTTCCTGAGAAGGGGCCAGCCTTTGGAGACCTTGCCAGGATGAACATCAACTGCATCCAGAATCAAAACTCCAACATCATCAACGCTGTACAGCCAGTTACCACCAGCCATTAGTAATCATTCTTTATGGTAGGACTACCAAAAAGGTGGACCCCATCCTATATATATCAATTTAGTAAATTAGAGGTGGACCTTTTCCCTCAATATATATATATATATATATATATATATAGGATGGGGTCCACCTCTGGTACAAATTGTGGGACCTATAGCCTCGGAGAAGTGGATAAAAAGGCTTCAAGGAAAATATTTGGCACACTTTCTTCCTGAAGGCATTTATATATTCCAATTCCCATCTACCACTCTCCTATCTTTTCATTTTTTTTACCAATAGGTATATTTTATTATATAATATGGTACAAAAGATTTAAGAGATACATTGTTGATATAAATATGGCATATACAGACACGAGGTGTGAGAGATACATGTCTAGTACATATATATATATATATAAATATATATATATATATATATATATATATATATATATATATATATATATATATATATATATATATATATATATATATATATATATATATATATATTTTATATATATATATATTTATTTTGATATTTGTTGCATCTTTCCCTAAGTAACTTAAGTTACATTTGTAAGAATTGAAGAATATCAGTTTTAAAGACTGAGACACTTCTGCAACATATGGGAATCTTTATAAATTAACCACATATGCAACACTTGGGTATCTTTATTGAGGAAACGTTTCGCCACACAGTGGCTTCATCAGTCCAATATACTTGTCCAACCTTTGGACGAAGACCTACTTCGACTAGTGGATGGTACCACTATGACCCCGCCTCCTGCTGCTTCGCCTCACGTGACTACAGTATATAAGCCACCTCTACGGACATCTGCTGTATTTTCTACAAGAGTGATGGACTGAACACATCGACTCCAGGCCGAGGGACTGATTACCTCAAACTCCTTCTTTCCTTACACCTTTCTATTTTATATTGGACTGATGAAGTCACTGTGTGGCGAAACGTTTCCTCAATAAAGATACCCAAGTGTTGCATATGTGGCTAATTTATAACTTGTCGGTTCTCTGAACCATTCATCTACATGGGAATCTTTATTAAGGAAACGTTTCGACACACTAGTGTTCATCAGTCAATACAAAGCAGAAAGATGTAAGAAGAGGAGGAGTTTGAGGTAATCATAGTGGATGGTATCACTATGACCCCGCCTCCTCCTGCTTCGCCTCACCTGACTACAGTATATAAGCCTCTTCAACGGCCATATTCTGTACTTTCTACAAGATTGATGGACTGAACACATCGACTCCTGGCTGAGGGACTGATTACCTGAAACTACTTTTCTACATACACCTTTCTGCTTTGTATTGGACTGATGAAGCCACTGTGTGGCGAAACGTTTCCATATTTAAGATTCCCATATGTTGCATAAGTGTCTCAATCTTTAACTTGTCGGTTTTTCAAAACCGACAAGTTAAATATCAGTTTTGGATGAGTACTGGGAGTAAGTTAGGAGTAACTGGGAAAAAGGAATTGAGAGAGAGAGAAGAGTAAGGAGAAGGAATTGAGAGATAGAGAAGAGAAAGGAAAAGATTTGAGAGATAGAGAAGAGAAAGGAGAAGGATTTGAGAGATAGAGAAGAGAAAGGAGAAGGAATTGAGAGATAGAGAAGAGAAAGGAGAAGGAATTGAGATATAGAGAAGAGAATGAAGAAGGAATTGAGAGATATAGAAGAGAAAGGAGAAGGAATTGAGAGATAGAGAAGAAAAAGGAGAAGGAATTGAGAAATAGAGAAGAAAAAGGAGAAGGAATTGAGAGATAGAGAAGAGAAAGAAGAAGGAATTGAGAGATATAGAAGAGAAAGGAGAAGGAATTGAGAGATAGAGAAGAAAAAGGAGAAGGAATTGAGAAATAGAGAAGAAAAAGGAGAAGGAATTGAGAGATAGAGAAGAGAAAGGAGAAGGAATTGAGAGATAAGAAGAGAAAGGAGAAGGAATTGAGAGATAGAGAAGAAAAAGGAGAAGGAATTGAGAAATAGAGAAGAGAAAGAAGAAGGAATTGGAGATAGAGAAGAGAAAGGAGAAGGAATTGAGAGATAGAGAAGAGAAATTAGAAGGAATTGAGAGATAAAGAAGAGAAAGGAGAAGGAATTGAGAGATAGAGAAGAGAAAGGAGAAGGAATTGAGAGATAGAGAAGAAAAAGGAGAAGGAATTGAGAGATAGAGAAGAGAAAGAAGAAGGAATTGAGAGATATAGACGAGAAAGGAGAAGGAATTGAGAGATAGAGAAGAAAAAGGAGAAGGAATTGAGAAATAGAGAAGAGAAAGAAGAAGGAATTGGGAGATAGAGAAGAGAAAGGAGAAGAATTGAGAGATAGAGAAGAGAAAGGAGAAGGAATTGAGAGATAGAGAAGAGAAAGCAGAAGGAATTGAGAGATAGAGAAGAGAAAGGAGAAGGAATTGAGAGATAGAGAAGAGAAAGGAGAAGGAATTGAGATATAGAGAAGAGAAAGGAGAAGAAATTGAGAGATAGAGAAGAGAAAGGAGAAGGAATTGAGAGATAGAGAAGAAAAAGGAGAAGGAATTGAGAAATAGAGAAGAGAAAGAAGAAGGAATTGGGAGATAGAGAAGAGAAAGGAGAAGGAATTGAGAGATAGAGAAGAGAAAGGAGAATGAATTGAGAGAGAAGAGAAAGGAGAAGGAATTGAGAGATAGAGAAGAGAAAGGAGAAGGAATTGAGAGAGAAGAGAAAGGAGAAGGAATTGAGAGATAGAGAAGAGAAAGGAGAAGGATTGAGAGAAGAGAAGAGAAAGGAGAAGGAATTGAGAGATAGAGAAGAGAAAGGAGAAGGAATTGAGAGATAGAGAAGAGAAAGGAGAAGGAATTGAGAGATAGAGAAGAGAAAGGAGAAGGAATTGAGAGATAGAGAAGAGAAAGGAGAAGGAATTGAGAGATAGAGAAGAGAAAGAAGAAGGAATTGGAGATAGAGAAGAGAAAGGAGAAGGAATTGAGAGATAGAGAAGAGAAAGGAGAATGAATTGAGAGAGAAGAGAAAGGAGAAGGAATTGAGAGATAGAGAAGAGAAAGGAGAAGGAATTGAGAGATTGAGAAGAGAAAGGAGAAGGAATTGAGAGATAGAGAAGAGAAAGGAGAGGAAATTGAGAGATAGAGAAGAGAAAGGAGAAGGAATTGAGAGATAGAGAAGAGAAAGGAGAAGGAATTGAGAGATAGAGAAGAGAAAGGAGAAGAATTGAGAGATAGAGAAGAGAAAGGAGAAGGAATTGAGAGATAAGAAGAAAAGGAGAAGGAATTGAGAGATAAGAAGAAAAGAGAAGGAATTGAGAGATAGAGAAGAGAAAGAGAAGGAATGAGATAGAGAAGAGAAAGGAGAAGGAATTGAGAGATAGAGAAGAGAAAGGAGAAGGAATTGAGGATAGAGAAGAGAAAGGAGAAGGAATTGAGAGATAGAGAGAAAGAAAAGGAATGATAGAGAAGAAAAGAGAAGGGAAATGAGAGAATGAAGAGAAAGAAGAAGAAAGAGAGAGAAGGAATTAGAGATAGAAGGAAAGGAGAAGGAATTGAGAGATAGAGAAGAGAAGAGAGAAATTGAGAGATAGGAAGAGAAAGGAGAAGGAATTGAGAGATAGAAAGAGAAAGGAGAAGGAATTGAGAGATAGAGAAGAGAAAGGAGAAGAATTGAGAGATAGAGAAGAGAAAGGAAAGGAATTGAGGATAGAGAAGAAAAGAGAAGGAATTAGAATAGAGAAGAAAAGAAGAAGGAATTAGAGATAGAGAAGAGAAAGAGAAGAGAATTGAGAGAAAGAAGAAAAGGAGAAGGAATTGAGAAATAGAAGAGAAGAAGGAAGAAGAAGGAAGAGAAATGAGAAGAGAATGAGAAGATAGAAGAAAGAGAAAGGAGAAGAAATTGAGGAAGAAGAAAGGAGAAGGAAGAGAATTGAGAGAAGAGAAGAATGAGAGAAGATTGAGAAAGAGAAGAAAAGAGAAGGAAGAGATAAGAAGAAGAGGAAGGAATTGAGAAGAGAAGGAAAGAGAAGGAATGAAGAAAGAAGAGAAAGAGAAGAATAGAGAGAAGAGAGAAGAGAAAGGAGAAGGAATTGAGAGATAGAGAAGAAAAAGGAAAGGAATGAGAGATAGAGAAGAGAAAGAAGAAGGAATTGAGAGATATAGAAGAGAAAGGAGAAGGAATTGAGAGATACAGAAGAAAAAGGAGAAGGAATTGAGAAATAGAGAAGAGAAAGAAGAAAGAATTGGGAGATAGAGAAGAGAAAGGAGAAGGAATTGAGAGATAGAGAAGAGAAAGGAGAAGGAATTGAGAGATAGAGAAGAGAAAGGAGAAGGAATTGAGAGATAGAGAAGAGAAAGGAGAAGGAATTGAGAGATAGAGAAGAGAAAGGAGAAGGAATTGAGAGATAGAGAAGAGAAAAGAAGGAATTGGAGATAGAGAAGAGAAAGGAGAAGGAATTGAGAGATAGAGAAGAGAAAGAGAAGAATTGAGAGAGAAGAGAAAGAAGAAGAATTGAGAGATAGAGAAGAGAAAGGAGAAGGAATTGAGAGATGAGAAGAGAAAGGAGAAGGAATTGAGAGATAAGAAGAGAAAGGAAGAAATTAGAGAAGAGAAGAGAAAGGAGAAGGAATTGAGAGATAGAGAAGAAAAGGAAAGGAATTGAGAGATAGAGAAGAGAAAGGAGAAGTAATTGAGAGATAGAGAAGAGAAAGGAGAAGGAATTGAGAGATAGAGAAGAAAAAGGAGAAGGAATTGAGAGATAAAGAAGAGAAAGAAGAAGGAATTGAGAGATAGAGAAGAGAAAGGAGAAGGAATTGAGAGATAGAGAAGAAAAAGGAGAAGGAATTGAGAGATAGAGAAGAGATAAATAGAGAAGAATGAGAGATAGAGAAGAGAAAGGAGAAGGAATTGAGAGATAGAGAAGAGAAAGAGAAGGAATTGAGAGATAGAGAAGAAAAGAGAAGGAATTGAGAGATGAGAAGAGAAAGGAGAAGGAATTGAGATGAGAAGAGAAAGGAGAAGGAATTGAGAGATAGAGAAGAGAAAGGAGAGGAAATTGAGAAGAGAAGAGAAGGAAAGGAATTGAGAGATAGAGAAGAGAAAGGAAAGGAATTGAGAGATAGAGAGAGAAAGGAGAAGAATTAAGATAAGAAGAAAAGGAGAAGGAATTGAGAGATAGAGAAGAAAAAGGAGAAGGAATTGAGAGATAGAGAAGAGAAAGGAGAAGGAATTGAGAGATAGAGAAGAGAAAGGAGAAGGAATTGAGAGATAGAGAAGAGAAAGGAGAAGGAATTGAGAGATAGAGAAGAGAAAGAGAAGGAATTGAGAGATAGAGAAGAGAAAGGAGAAGGAATTGAGAGATAGAGAAGAGAAAGGAGAATGAATTGAGAGAGAAGAGAAAGGAGAAGGAATTGAGAGATAGAGGAGAGAAAGGAGAAGGAATTGAGAGATAGATATGAGAAAGGAGAAGGAATTGAGAGATAGAGAAGAGAAAGGAGAAGAAATTGAGAGATAGAGAAGAAAAAGGAGAAGGAATTGAGAGAGAGAGAAGAGAAAGGAGAAGGAATTGAGAGATAGAGAAGAGAAAGGAGAATGAATTGAGAGATAGAGAAGAGAAAGGAGAAGGAATTGAGAGATAGAGAAGACAAAAAGGAACGTGATAGACTTGATCGTGAAGAAAGAGCTAGAGAGAAAGAACTTGAAGAAAGATAGATAAAAATGAATTAAGAGAGAGAGAGAGGATCGCGAGGTAGAGAAGGCACATCTAAAATTGGAAAATAAAAAGTTAGCCTTTACACAACAGAAGTTAGATGACGGAATAATGGAATAACATGCCACCAGTTAACACTTTCCTACACCTAGTTTACCCCCCTTCACAGAGGGTGAAGACGTAACTTCCTATGTTATTAGATTTGAAAATACCGCTACCCTCTGTGAATGGCCATTTGATTCTTGTACTACCAGATTAGGTATGTTATTCTCAGGAACTGCTTTAAACATCTTTGCCACTTTATCTCATGATATCATTTGTAATTATAATTTACTTAAGAAGGTAATACTTAAAGCATATCGGAAGACCACAAATTCTTATAGGAGAGATTTCAGGTATGCCACTTTAAAGCCCAGCCAGAACTTTCAACAGTTAAACATTACCCTCTTTCGTTTGTTCGTTTTTTGGATAGAGAGCTCAGGAATTGATCGGAATTATGGGTCTCTTAGAGATTTCATGGTTGCCGACCAGTTCCTGACTGCTCTTTCCCACCAGAAACGAACTTTCATAAGAGAACATAAACTGATTAATCCTGAGGAAGTTGCTGAGGCCGCTGACTTGTATGCTGAGGCGCATAATTCGTATAATGACCTAAAGGGATCGAACTCTAAGAGCAAAGGTTCACAGGTGCAGGTACCAGTACAATAGAACCAGAGAGAGACTGATTTAAGCAGAAGAGAGCGGTCGCTCGCCGTGTCATCCATGACGCTAAACGAACTTGCTGGCGGGATTATGTTTCTACTTCTGCTTCCTCTATGAGTGCAGTCTGGAAAAAAAGTACGGAAACTGAGTGGTAAATACTCTCCCGACCCGGCTCCTGTTCTTTGGGTTGCCGATGTCCATATAGCAAACCCTCTTGACGTTCCCACCGAAATTGGTAATCATTTTGTGCGTATCTCTCAGGGGCTTCATCTCAGCCTTTCGTGTCGTTCCTCAAAGTCTGCCAGAGAGTTAGAGCCTTTAAACTCTTCTTCTATAAGAGAAGAATCTTATAATGTGTGTTACGGAGTACTGTATTAAAAAATTATATATAAAAAACAATGTTTTATAGCTCCGGTATTATTCCCAATCCGGACGCGTTTTATTCCTGTCAAGGCAGAGTGGCAAGTACATTAGCAGATGAGGTGTTTAGTTCAGTACGAGACGGGTGGGGATGGGTGGTGACGGGTGGTGACGGGTGGTGACGGGTGGTGACAGGGTGAAGTCATCATGTTTGGGTAGTAGTGTAAGTAATTTTGGTAGTCTTTTTTTGGTGTATACCATTGGCGTTTTTGGCTGCTGGTAAATAGTCTACCAGACAGAAGTGAAGAGGGGGGGGGGTTATGTCATGGAGCCTCCCTGCTGATATAATTTTATTTTATTCAATAGTAGCAGTGTGCTAGTGAGTTAATGTAAATTTGAGTGTGGTGTTTTTGTAGTAGATTGTAAGTAGTATATAGCTCATCTAAACCAGGTTGAGTTATTGAGAGCTCACCTCAACCAGGCTGAGTCGCTGAGAGCTCACCTCAACCAGGCTGAGTCGCTGAGAGCTCACCTCAACCAGGCTGAGTCGCTGAGAGCTCACCTCAACCAGGCTGAGTCGCTGACAGCTCACCTCAACCAGACTGAGTTACTAGTAATATTATATATAGACATTTTTTATATAAGTGAGTTTTTGTCCTTCTTTCCTAAATTACTATTGTTTAACATATAATTGTATGCTGGCCCTAAAGTTGCTATGTTTTTTCAATGTAATTTAAATGCCCCTAGACAACAGATTGAACAGCCATTTAGGAGCCAGGACCTTTTTATTTAAGTTACGATATCGAAGTCGTAACAACGTGCCTTTTACACTTTTGGAACTTGAGGAACCACTCTCCGCTTGGCGATCATCGGCAGTCGGGTCTGTTGGCATTCATATTCCTTTGCTACAGCATTTACATCAGTGAGCCCTTGCAGTCCTATTACGACTCTTTAACCTTATTTGGTCACAAGGAGTTATTCCCCAGCTGTGGAAGTCTGCTATTGTTCTCCCTTTCCCCAAACTGGGTACTACGGGACATGATGCCTCCCACTGTCGTCCCATTGCTCTTACCAATGCAGTTTGCAAGGTGATGGAACGTCTGGTAAATAGACGTTTGATGTGGAATTTAGAACACATAATAGTCTCTCCACTAGTCAATATGGCTTTTGTAAGGGCCGTTCTACCATTGACCTATTACTACGCTTAGATACGTATGTTCGTAATGTTTTTGCCAATAACCACTCAGTTATCGCCATCATTTTTGACCTTAAGAAGGCATATGACACTAGTTGGAGGTATAATATCTTGGCCCAGGCCCACTCCTTAGGCCTCCGAGGCAATCTACCATTTTTCTATAAGGCCTTCTTAACTGAAAGACATATCTGTGTTCGGATTAATAATAAGCTTTCCCTGGGCTTTGTCCAAACTGAAGGTTTCCCCCAGGGATGTGTTCTGAGCACAACACTTTTTCTCCTTGCAGTTTCTCTCCAGCACTCCAGCGGTAACACTCCAGCGGTAACACGCTTGTAGTAACACTACAGCGGTAACACTCCAACAGTAACACTCCAGCGGTAACACAATTCACTAGCTTACTACCATTAGTTATAATTATTATGATATAAGCATCGATAATCATAGAACATTCTGTACTGATTTTGAGAGCGCTAAATCTTTAGGGATTGTACACAGTCTGAGCACTTATAAACATGTTATATACACTGATATACACCAGTATATACTCAGAGATGTATGTCTCTGAATATACACTGAGAGGTGTACACTTCTCAATCATTACATGCCCAGCTTTTGTTGTGAGCGGGCGTGCTGGCAGACCTCTCTGGTGGCATTCTGCAGAAATTATATTTTATCCAAGATGGCTGAAGGCTACCGGCGATGGGTCAACACGGTCTGGGTTGACAAGGTGCAGGGAGCTATACACCCTTCAAATGCCGAGATTCTGCTTCCAGCGATTCTATGCGACACCTTCGGCATTTCCCATGGTGAGCTGTATGGCATATCGCTGAATGGGGTAAAGTGGATCTTCGTGAAGTTTGCGTGCACAGAAGCTTATGAAAGGATCATGGACGCCTACCAGGACAAGAAGGTAGTGGTGACCCCGGGAGTGGAGGTATGTCTAAAGGATGTCTCTGCAACTTACAAATGGCTTAAAGTACGTAATGTCCCATTTGAGGCTGGGGAAGTGGACATTAGAGACGTGTTTCAGAAATATGGCGAAAAATATGTGACATTTTATTGTATCCACGTTTCACTCTCCACCTGTTACAAACAATGCAGAGACGCAGAAGATGTTTTTAGGTAATGAGAATCTTTAATCGCCATTTCAAACACTGTTAAACAGAAGAGAGTCAGCTTGGTCATCTGAAGTATTAGTGTGAGTTATCCACACAATGATCTCCACCATCACATAACCAAAAGTTATATCCACTACTACTACTACTACTGATACTACTACTACTACTACTACTGATACTACTACTACTACTGATACTACTACTACTACTACTGATACTACTACTACTACTGATACTACTACTACTACTACTGATACTACTACTACTACTACTACTATTGATACTACTGCTACGACTGCTGCTACTAAAACTAATACCTCCACCACTACTACTATTCCTACTGCTATCATTACTATTACTTCTATTGCAACTGCTTCTACAACTACTACAATTACTACTACTATTATTACTACTTCTAATACTTTTATTGGTACTACTACTACTACTATACTATTACTACTGCTATTCCCACTACCTCTACTTTTATCATGGGCCAGTTAGTTCTTCAGTGCTATTTTTAACTCCTATTATTACCTATATTTATCCTCTGTCTCTTGCATTGTTTTTAACAATTTTACAAAGCTCTGGAGAGCGAAACGTTGCTACAAAAAAGTCACATTAGTTGAGCATAGGTCCTTTTACCTAACAAGGAAATCGTGGGAGGCGGCTCTCTAACCACTGCCAGACAAGCGGATTCCCACCTTATTTCTGAACGTCTTAAGGGTCACTTTTCTGAAAGCACCCCTCAAGTGAATTGGATCAGTGCTGCAGTTCCTTGAATTGAGTCTGAATACCATCAATCCTCCTTCCCTCCAGAGGCGCTGGATAATTCCTAAAGGTTTAGCTCTCCCCATTATTATAATACTTTCCTGTAACCAGAAAGACACAAAAGCCTGAAATCTGGGTTCCTGTTACCAGCGTCTGCAGTTAATTCCATTTATGAGTTATGTCGCCTTGCAGCTGTGATTTATTAGTTATGTCGCCTTGCAGCTGTGATTTATTAGTTATGTCGCCTTGCAGCTGTGATTTATTAGTTATGTCGCCTTGCAGCTGTGATTTATTAGTTATGTCGCCTTGCAGCTGTGATTTATTAGTTATGTCACCTTGCAGCTGTGGTTTATTAGTTATGTCGCCTTGCAGCTGTGGTTTATTAGTTATGTCGCCTTGCAGCTGTGGTTTATTAGTTATGTCGCCTTGCAGCTGTGGTTTATGAGTTATGTCGCCTTGCAGCTGTGGTTTATTAGTTATGTCGCCTTGCCTTGCAGCTGTGGTTTATGAGTTATGTCGCCTTGCAGCTGTGGTTTACTAGTTATGTCGCCTTGCAGCCCGTGTTTATGAGTTATGTCGCCTTGCAGCTGTGGTTTATGAGTTATGTCGCCTTGCAGCTGTGATTTATGAGTTATGTCGCCTTGCAGCTGTGGTTTATGAGTTATTTCGCCTTGCAGCTGTGGTTTATTAGTTATGTCGCCTTGTAGCTGTGATTTATTAGTTATGTCGCCTTGCAGCTGTGGTTTATGAGTTATGTCGCCTTGCAGCTGTGATTTATTAGTTATGTCGCCTTGCAGCTGTGGTTTATGAGTTATGTCGCCTTGCAGCTGTGGTTTATTAGTTATGTCGCCTTGCAGCTGTGGTTTATTAGTTATGTCGCCTTGCAGCTGTGATTTATTAGTTATGTCGCCTTGCAGCTGTGGTTTATGAGTTATGTCGCCTTGCAGCTGTGGTTTATTAGTTATGTCCCCTTGCAGCTGTGGTTTATGAATTATGTCGCCTTGCAGCTGTGATTTAGTAGTTATGTCGCCTTGCAGCTGTGGTTTATGAGTTATGTCGCCTTGCAGCTGTGGTTTATTTGGTTATGTCGCCTTGCAGCTGTGGTTTATTAGTTATGTCGCCTTGCAGCTGTGATTTATTAGTTATGTCGCCTTGCAGCTGTGGTTTATGAGTTATGTCGCCTTGCAGCTGTGGTTTATTAGTTATGTCGCCTTGCAGCTGTGGTTTATGAATTAGGTCGCCTTGCAGCTGTGGTTTATGAGTTATGTCACCTTGCGGCTGTGGTTTATGAGTTATGTCACATTGCAGCTGTGATTTATGAGTTATGTCACCTTACAGCTGTGGTTTATGGGTTATGTCGCCTTGCAGCTGTGGTTTATGAGTTATGTCACCTTGCAGCTGTGGTTTATGAGTTATGTCACCTTGCTGCTGTGGTTTAAGAGTTATGTCACCTACCTTGCAGCTGTGATTTATGAGTTATGTCACCTTACAGCTGTGATTTATTAGTTATGTCGCCTTGCAGCTGTGGTTTATGAATTAGGTCGCCTTGCAGCTGTGATTTATTAGTTATGTCGCCTTGCAGCTGTGGTTTATGAATTAGGTCGCCTTGCAGCTGTGATTTATTAGTTATGTCGCCTTGCAGCTTTGATTTATTAGTTATGTCGCCTTGCAGCTGTGGGTTATGAGTTATGTCGCCTTGCAGCTGTGATTTATGAGTTATGTCGCCTTGCAGCTGTGATTTATGAGTTATATCACCTTACAGCTGTGATTTATGAGTTATGTCACCTTACAACTGTGATTTATGAGTTATGTCACCTTACAACTGTGATTTACGAGTTATGTCGCCTTGCAGCTGTTTTTTATGAGTTATGTCGCCTTGCAGCTGTGATTTATGAGTTATGGCACCTTACAGCTGTGATTTATGAGTTATGTCACCTTAAATCTGTGATTTATGAGTAATGTCACCTTGCAGCTGTGGTTTATGAGTTATGTCGCCTTGCAGCTGTGATTTATGGGTTATGTCACCTTACAGCTGTGATTTATGAGTTATGTCACCTTACAGCTATGATTTATGAGTTATGTCACCTTAAATCTGTGATTTATTAGTTATGTCACCTTGCAGCTGTGGTTTATGAGTTATGTCACCTTGCAGCTGTGATTTATGGGTTATGTCACCTTACAGCTGTGATTTATGAGTTATGTCACCTTACAGCTATGATTTATGAGTTATGTCACCTTAAATCTGTGATTTATTAGTTATGTCACCTTACAGCTGTGATTTATTAGTTATGTCGCCTTGCAGCTGTGGTTTATGAATTAGGTCGCCTTGCAGCTGTGATTTATTAGTTATGTCGCCTTGCAGCTGTTTTTTATGAGTTATGTCGCCTTGCAGCTGTGATTTATGAGTTATGTCACCTTAAATCTGTGATTTATGAGTTATGTCACTTTACAGCTGTGATTTATGAGTTATGTCACTTTACAGCTGTGATTTATGAGTTATGTCGCCTTGCAGCTGTGATTTATGAGTTATGTCACTTTACAGCTGTGATTTATGAGTTATGTCACTTTACAGCTGTGATTGACTACGGTGTTCTTCACACCAACTCCAAGGTTAAGGGATTGATTACCTCATATTTTTTATATAGTTCTACTGTCTTCGAATAATGTCCAAGGATTTGTATTGATAAAGCCACTGGATGGCGAAACGTCTACGATAGCGATACCCAGATGTTGCACATGTCTTATTTTCAGGGTAATTCTACAGGAAGATTTGTTGAGACTGTAAGAATCATCTAATGTGAGGCAAGTGAACTTTATCCACAGTATGTGCGAGAATTTAAAAACTGTGATTAAATAAAGCAAAATAAAAACTACCGACGGGGATACGAAAACTACAATTCTAAGAAAATACAGCATTAATATACATGCATCTACACAACACAGTAGCAATCAGAACGTTGTCTACAGCAGGACACAAACGTTAAGACTTTGAATTCAAACAAAATATACATTTTCTACTAATCACTCTGAAAAATGGATTAAAAAATAATGAAAAATGTTCTGTGAAAGAGAACAGGTCGTCACATAATTATTCCTTATGTTCATATCACTCTCCGGAACCAGAGGAGATGTTTCTAAAGTTGTAATTTTATAATGTCCAGTCGTTTTGTGAAAGAAATGTGTGGGAAGAATGTCAAAAATGCTTTCCATGGGAAAAATAGTCTCGGTGCTAACGTGCACAAAATAATAAATTGAGCTAATATATGAAATTTGAAACACTTAGCTTCTTAGGATTGGGTAGCTACCCGAGAATACCACTTTAACAATTAATAAATAAAATAGTGAGCATTGCTTAGTTTCCAAAATTTAATGGAAAAAAATGAATTGCCTAATAAGTAGAAAGTGTAGGTTGAATTAAGATGACAGATATAATCTAGTTTTTACCCAGAATGCCTGAATGTCCAAGAGCATGAATACCATCCTCTTCTCAGCTCTACAGAATCTTATCCCATGCTTTACTTTACGATACAGGAAGAGGAGAACCAGAAAAAAAAACTAATATACAGATTTCTCATAGAAATCCATAAGACAGATACATATAAACTATTAGAAAGGAAGGAATCGGAGATATTGACATTAAAAACTAAAAATATAAATAAGTCAAGGATGCGGAACAATACTGTTGACTTTAAAGGAGATAAGAATACTGAACGATGCAATAAAGTGACAGAACCAGATAGAAAACAAATTAATGAATAGGTGTGCCAAGGCGGTGCCAAGAGAGAGGACTCTTGCTGCCACAACTCGATGAATAATCACATTTTTCTTTTTGGCATCATCAACGTGTTGACTAATAGGACATAATTTCCTATCGTAGATAAAGCTCTGGAGAAAGGTAATTGTGACGCATTACTTTAGTTAATGTTAAAAAAATATAATAAATCAAAGTGACACACTCATGAGTTACAACGACTAGATGAAATTTAAATGAAAAAAAAAATATTGAAGACGGGACACAGTGAACATAAGTGGATTTGTGTAACTTGAAACAAGTAAGAACACTCACATGACGTACCGTAGACGCTCAGTGTGACAGGTCTGGACAGCTTAGGGTCAGTATTGACCTGACACTCGTATATGCCAGAGTCTCTCAGCTGGGCGTAAGTCAGCACCAGCGTCCACCGGTCGCTGCCAGGGTTGTGTACCACCTGTGGTGGGGCATAACAGAAGCTATATTACTCTTAAGAATAAGTACTCTCCTGATTATAATAGTCGTTTTTATTTAACTCATTAAGTTTTGCTTTATTTAAATCTAATAATTTATATAATTTACCTTTTTATTATTTGCATTTACTATAATTTTTCGTCCATTTGAAAGCTATATGAGAACATTCATACACGCAGAATTTAATAAACAAGGGCATATGTGATAAACAGCAAATTATTTTCAGAAGGCAGGTAATCTAAAATGACTAAAAACATATTCAATATTTAATTATTTACTGAACCACAGGACACATTGAAGCACAATAGAAATGTTGACAGTTCAGTGTAAAGAACTTACTAGGCTCAATGTTGTTAACAGTTCAGTGTAAAGAACTTACTAGGCTCAGTGTTGTTGGCAGTTCAGTGTAAAGAACTTACTAGGCTCAATGTTGTTGACAGTTCAGTGTAAAGAACTTACTAGGCTCAATGTTGTTGACAGTTCAGTGTAAAGAACTTACTAGGCTCAATGTTGTTGACAGTTCAGTGTAAAGAACTTACTAGGCTCAATGTTGTAGACAGTTCAGTGTAAAGAACTTACTTGGCTCAATGTTGTTGACAGTTCAGTGTAAAGAACTTACTAGGCTCAGTGATGTTGGCAGTTCAGTGTAAAGAACTTACTAGGCTCAGTGTTGTTGACAGTTCAGTGTAAAGAACTTACTAGGCTCAATGTTGTTGGCAGTTCAGTGTAAAGAACTTACTAGGCTCAATGTTGTTGGCAGTTCAGTGTAAAGAACTTACTAGGCTCAATGTTGTTGGCAGTTCAGTGTAAAGAACTTACTAGGCTCAATGTTGTTGGCAGTTCAGTGTAAAGCACTTACTAGGCTCAATGTTGTTGACAGTTCAGTGTAAAGAGCTTACTAGGTTATATGTTGTTGACAGTTCAGTGTAAAAAACTTACTAGGCTCAGTGTTGTTGGCAGTTCAGTGTAAAGAACTTACTAGGCTCAATGTTGTTGACAGTTTTGTGTAAAGAACTTACTAGGCTCAATGTTGTTCGCAGTTCAGTGTACAGAACTTACTAGGCTCAATGTTGTTGGCAGTTCAGTGTAAAGAACTTACTAGGCTCAATGATGTTGGCAGTTCAGTGGAAAGAACTTACTAGGCTCAATGTTGTTGACAGTTCAGTGTAAAAAAACTTACTAGGCTCAATGTTGTTGACAGTTCAGTTTAAAGACCTTACTAGGCTCAATGTTGTTGACATTTAAGTGTAAAGAACTTACTAGGTTCAATGTTGTTGACAGTTCAGTGTAAAGAACTTATTAGGCTTAATTCAGATTGCCAAAACTTCTTTTCACTTTTTCACTGAAGATCATAATTTTATGATAGGTGCTTAACAGTATTTCCAAGTTACAGAAAATTAAGAGATTCTTTTATTTTTGCACGTACAAAAATAATGGTAATAATATTAAAGTGTGGCAATGTGTGGTGTGAATATTTTGCAGATAATCTGTAGTTGAAAGATTATCAGGTGCGAGGTTACTAAAAGTATTATCCTGAGAGCATAAGAGGGGTTGTTGAGGTGGTTCGGACATTTAGAAAGGATGAAACGAAACAGAATGACTTCGAGGGTGTACAAATCTGTAGAAGAAGGAAGGCGGGGTATGGGATGTCCTCAGAAAGGTTGGAGGGAGGGGTTAAAGATAGTTTTGTGTGCGAGGGGATTATACTTCCAGCAGTCGTGAGTGAGAGTGTAAGATAGGAGCGAGTGAAGGGAAATGGATTCTATGACATGCCGTGCTGTTGGAGTGTGAGGAAAGTAACATTCGTGAAGGGATTCATGGAAACCGGTTAGCAGGTCTTGAGTCCTGGTGGTGAGAAGGACAATGCCAGCACACTGAAGGAGGAGTGTAGATATGTTGCAGTTTTTGAACTGTAATATCAGCGAGGCTCTCGTAAGACAGTGATGGAGTGAGTGAGGAGGAAAGCGTTTCTTCTTTTTCGGGTCACTCTGCCTCGGTGAAAAATGGCCGATGTGTGTAATAATAATAATAATAATAGAAAAAAACAAAATATCAGTAACAATAACACCAACAATAAAAAAACAAAAACACGAATATCATCAACGACAACAATAATAATAATTATTATTATTATTAATTATCATTATTTTATAATAATTATTATTATTATTATTATTATTATTATTATTATTATTATTATTATTATTATTATTATTATTATTATTATTATTATTATTATTATTATTACTGTTATAAACAAATATTAGCTAAAATCTTGGATGCAAGTGGCAATTTTCAGCAGATACAAAACTCTCTAAAACATTGGTTCACTTACAAATGTGACTCGCTTAACGTCATCCCCGAGAGACTAGGGCTAATGTCTTAATGAAGAAAATATGTTTTATTTAACATTCCTGCATGGACACTAATCGTATAAACGAGTACTGTAGATCGCTAATCTGTACGGCGCTTCTTGAAGTTCATATTTTTCATCACCTGCTCCATCTTGAGGTGCGTCAATCCTCTATGGCGATAAATATAAGATGCATGGGCACTCTTGGATCCTATAAAGTGTATGTCACTCAGTGTCAGCTGCAACTCGCTTACATTCTCAGTCAACCTCTCTCAAATAGTCATTTCAGCGACTCAGCGCTGCTGTTCAGAGGGGTAATGCATGCTGTATTTTGGGCACTCGCCCCAGCTCTGAGGAGCTGGATGAGATTTTCGCATTATAATCAGTGACAAACATGTAACAATATGTACTAGACATGTATCTCTCACACTTTATATACTGTATATACCATCTTTATAACACTGTATCTCTTAAATCTGTTGTACCATATTATGTAATAAAATATACCTATTGGTAAAAAAAAAAAAAAAAAAAAAAAAAAAAAAAAAAAAAAAAAAGGGGTGGTAGGAAAAGTGGAATATTCAAATGGCTTCACGAAGAAATGCAAATATTCTTCCTTGAAGCCTTTATATCCACTTCTCCGAGGCTATGGGTCCCACAATTTGCACCAGAGGTGGACCCCATTATATATATATATATATATATATATATATATATATATATATATATATATATATATATATATATATATGTCGTGCGGAATAGGTAAAGTTGGTAAATTAAGTCTTTTTTTTTAATTTTCTTATACGTTTAAAGATATATATTTTTTTCATTTACGTTAATGTAAAAATTAATAATTTTGTCACAAAAGTACCTTAGAAAACTTACCTAGCCTTATTACAACAAAAACCATTATTTTAGCCTAATCCAACTAAATATATATTAGATAAGTTTACAATAATTTATTAATAAAAAAAAAACAGGTTCAGAATGATTTTTGCGAAAATATTGCATTCACATATTTTCGCTTGCCCTTATCGGCACGACAATATATATATATATATATATATATATATATATATATATATATATATATATATATATATATATATATATATATAGTACAAAAGATTTGAGAGATACATTGTTGATATAAAGATGGCATATACAGCACACGAGGTGAGAGACACATGTCCAGTACATATTGTTACATCTTTGTCACTGATTATAATGCGAAAATCTCATCCAGCTCTTCCGAGCTGGTGCGCGTGCCCAGAATACAGCATGCATTACCCCTCTGAACAGCAGCGCTGAGTCGCTGGAACAGAAAACTAGCTGCCCTGGGATCCCTAGTTACCCTGTTGAGTCTTTTGCCCAGCTCCTTGAGGAACTTAGATGCACTCTTTCCCCATGAGCCAAGGGTCTCTGAGCCTATGGGAACAAACATATAATGATGGGCAAGTTCTCCATATTTTCTCGACTTCTGGGACTCCCTGAAGGTGGCAGCAGCCCCTC
>WNWK01021532.1:0-33952 GCA_009830355.1 Cherax destructor
TTCTCGTGTTGGGGTTGAGAAGGAGATGGAGGGGGGGGGCCGGGGGAAGCGGGGGGAGAAAGAGAGAGAGAGAGAGAGAGAGAGAGAGAGAGAGAGAGAGAAAGAGAGAAAAAAAAAAAACCTGACCTTTTTTTTCCTCTAGCCTCCCCCCCTCCCATTCATTTTTCCTATAATGAACCTCCCACCTAGAAACATCAAGTCACCCAATGAGACACAGTTGATTGACGTACTTACATTGGGGGTTTTTTATAAATGGTATAAATACCGAGAAAATGATTTTCAGTAGCAGGTGTAACATCTACCCATCCATATATTTTTGTTTCCTGTTCATTTTTCTGCGGGACGGGGGACTGATTCCCTCCTCTTTTTAAAACTTCTGGTTATGTCTCTCTATTTCATAAAAACCCCCTCAGTGGCTTTATCATAACATGTATTAGCTTTGAAAATTTATCAAGCCACTGGCTTGATTAGGGTCTTGAAGAGCGAAATGAAAACCCCATGTTTCATTACTTATCACACAGGAAGGCCAAGGAGGAAGCCTTTTAGAGGACACAACCCAAAATCTCCTTAACCAAGGGGTTAACTAAAATGTCTTCACTTTTTTTGGTGAACCCCGGAGACAAGGAGAGAGAAAAAAAAAGATGGTCCCAATATGTTCAAGGAGGATGGAATACATGACAGCAATGTGTACTTCGCATCACTACTGTATAATACATTAATATATGTACATGCTAAATGTTCAAGTATCCACTGAACAGCACTAATTTTCTGTTTGCAAAAAAGGGATACACCCCCACCTACCTTTACCAAACATTTTAAAAATGCTATCTACATTTAAAAACTTACCGCACTAAGTGACTAAAAATCTGTTTTTGGTGGACTGAAAAATTTTCCCCCTCTCTCTCTCTCTCTCTCTCTCTCTCTCTCTCTCTCTCTCTCTCTCTCTCTCTCTCTCTCTCTCTCTCTCTCTCTCTCTCTCCTAGGTGTGTCATTGTGACTCCAGGGCTTCACTTGTATCAGTTTATTCCCCGGGTTTCCCTCTAAAACAAGTCGGCCCTTTTTTTGGGTTTTTACTTATGACACTAAACAACTATTAAAAACTTACGAGACCTGTGTTCACCTCTTCTTTTAACCCCTTATCTCTCCCCCGGGCTGCAAGGAAAAGTAGATAAATGGGGAAATAAAATAATAAATTATATATATTTTGTGTGTATGTGTTTTATGTGTGTGTGTGTTGAGTGTGTGTGTGTGTGTGTGTGTGTGTGTGTGTGTGTGGGGAGTGTGTGTGTGTGTGTGTGTGTGTTGTTTTGGGGATCGATGGAAAACTAACACTTATGAAAAAAATTAATATTCCCCGTGTATTAAAAAAAAATCATAAGTAACAGTCTCACTTGTTTTTTGGGGGGAAATTTTTACACTGATTTAAGCAACGGGAAAATTACAAGTTATGAGGTGGTGGTGGAAGTGGGCGGGGTGGGCTGTGTGGGTGTAAAAGTGGGCGAGTGGGCTGGTGGGGGTGTGGGTAGTGGGTTCTGGGGGACTTATGATGAGTGATGGTGGCCCCTCAGCCTAGCATCAAGAAGGATTAAAACCTATTAATCTTGGCCTCAGTGAGGAGGGAGTTAGGTGTGGGAGGGAGTTAGGTGGGGTAGGGAGTTAGGTAGGGAAGGGAGAAGAGAGGGAGAAGTGAGGGAGAAGACGGTACGTTGGGGCGAGACTGGTGGTGAGAGGAGAGATGGCGAGTTGGACAGAACAGAGATGAAGCGGAGATAAAAAGAGGTAGAAAGACGTAGAGAATAAGGGAATAGAGAAGGAGGGAAGAGGCATGGTAAAGGAAGAGGTGTCACGATCGTAAAATATGGAAGACAGAAAGAGGATAGTTAGATTTACTTTTATTAAACAAAGGTGGATAGTGGTAACTAAAGCTAGTTAAGTTTCCCTGTCATATTTCATCACTCAGGATGGGTTTCCCTGTGACATACCTGTGACCAGGCTTATGAAACTCTCATAAGACTCGCAACTAAGCCTGGGACAGGGCATTTCTGTTGACTGCCTGGCCAACCAGGCTGCTGATGTTGGCGTCCCGCTGGCCAACATACTGATCACAATCTGGTTTGGTACTTAGAAGGAAGGAGTTATTTAGTTTCCTCTTGAGGAATTCTGATATCCGCTGGTAGCACTTCCAGACCCACGGATGGTGACATAGTGTTCTTTCATTGTGCCCATGGTGCCGCTGGTTTTCACTGGGTTTATTTTACACTTTCCCTGATATCTTTCAATCTGCTACGTTTTTATGGTAGTATGTAGATTAGAGACCAGACCCTTAAGTATCTCCTACGTATATATTATCATGTATCTTTCTCTCCCCATCTCCAGACTGCATATAATCAGTACTCTGATGCTTTCCCAACAGTTTAAATGCCTTAATGGCTCCGTGTTGCCAATAAACGATCTCTGTATCTGGTCCAGCACTGATATCTCTCTTGCCCTGCAGGACGCCATGAACAGAACTCCAAGTGATTTAGATATTGTCACCAGTGGCAATATCTCTCCCATTTTGAACGTTCTTAGTATCCAACCAGTCATCCTTCGAGCATTCGCAACATTTGCCATATTGTGGTCTTTAATTGGAAGATCAGTTGACATTATTATACTCAGGAGGTCCTTCTGTGTTTTAGTATACGGTATCTCTCTAAAATCTATCATTCTTTCCATATCTTATCAGTCATATTCCTTCACAATGGTAAGTGTTATCTATCATAAGACCCGAGTCAGGAAACACTTGTCCTATTTCCTGACGAACTTTACCTAACCATTTAGGTCGTTATGCTAGTCTGCTGCTAATGATGGCGGTGCTCTTATCGTTAATTCAAAGAGATGTATTTATGTATTTTTCGGTGTATGTGAGATGCTTTTTCCATGGAGGGATGGGGAGGAGAGGGGAGTAGATGGAAGATAGAGGGGAGGTAAAAAGGAGACAAGGGAGGAGGGAGAAGCAAAGTGGTGGACCAAAATCAGAGGTACTTAACGGAGCTGACTACTTTAATTATGTCCACAAGCTCCCTGGTGCTGACTTTCTTGCTCTCTCTCTCTCTCTCTCTCCTCTCTCTCTCTCTCTCTCTCTCTCTCTCTCTCTCTCTCTCTCTCTCTCTCTCTCTTGTTCCATCTCTCTCTCTCTCACACACACACACATGGAGCAGGAGAGAGTGGACCTAGTAGCGACCAGCGAAAGGCGGGCCAGGAGCTGTAAATCGACCCCTCCAACCACAAATAGGTAAATACAACACACACACACACACACACACACACACACACACACACACACACACACACACACACACACACACACACCGAGGAGGAGGTGAAGAAGCTGCTATGTGAACTCGATACCTCAAAAGCGGTGGGACCTGACAACATTTCTCCGTGGGTCCTTAGAGAGGGAGCAGAGATGTTGTGTGTGCCACTAACAAAAATCTTCAACACATCCATTGAAACTGGGCAACTACCTGAGGTGTGGAAGATGGCAAATGTGGTCCCAATTTTTAAGAAAGGAGACAGACACGAGGCATTAAACTACAGACCTGTGTCACTGACGTGTATAGTATGCAAAGTCATGGAGAAGATCATCAGGAGGAGAGTGGTGGAGCACCTAGAAAGATACAAGCTTATAAACGACAACCAGCACGGTTTCAGGGAAGGAAAATCCTGTGTCACAAACCTACTGGAGTTTTATGACAAGGTAACAGAAGTAAGACACGAGAGAGAGTGGCGGATAGACTGCATTTTCTTGGACTGCAAGAAGGCGTTCGACACAGTTCCTCACAAGAGGTTAATGCAAAAGCTAGAGGATCAGGCACACGTAACAGGAAAGGCACTGCAATGGATCAGAGAATATCTGACAGGGAGACAACAACGAGTCTTAGTACGTGACGAGGTGTCAGAGTGGGCACCTGTGACGAGTGGGGTTCCACAAGGGTCAGTCCTAGGACCTGTACTGTTTTTGGTATATGTGAATGACATAACGGAAGGGATAGACTCGGAAGTGTCCCTGTTTGCAGATGATGTGAAGTTAATGAGAAGAATTAAATCAGTCGAGGATCAGGCAGGACTACAAAGAGACCTGGACAGGCTACAAGCCTGGTCCAGTAACTAGCTCCTTGAATTTAACCCTGCCAAATGTAAAGTCATGAAGATCGGGGAAGGCAAAGCAGACCGCAGACAGAGTATAGTCTAGGTGGCCAAAGACTGCAAACCTCACTCAGGAAAAGATCTTGGGGTGAGTATAATACCGAGCACATCTCCTGAGGCACACATCAATCAGATAACTGCTGCAGCATACGGGCGGCTGGCAAACCTAAGAATAGCGTTCCAATACCTCACTAAAGAATCATTCAAGACTCTGTACACCATATACGTCAGGCCCATACTGGAGTATGCAGCACCAGTTTGGAACCCACACCTGGTCAAGCACGTCAAGAAATTAGAGAAAGTGCAAAGGTTTGCAACAAGACTAGTCCCAGAGCTAAGGGAATTGTCCTACGAAGAAAGGTTAAGGTAAATCGGCCTGACGACACTAGAGGACAGGAGGGTTAGGGAAGACATGATAACGACATATAAAATACTGCGAGGAATATATAAAGTGGACAGAGACAAGATGTTACAGAGAGGGGACACAGAAACAAGGGATCACAATTGGAAGTTGAAGACTCCTATGAGTCAAAGGGATGTTAGGAAGTATTTCTTCAGTCATAGAATTGTCAGGAAGTGGAATAGCCTAGAAAGTGACATAGTGGTAGGTTTGATAAAGCTCATGGAGCAGGGAGAGAGAGGACCTAGTAGCAATCAGTGAAGAGGCGGGGCCAGGAGCTATGACTCGACTCCTGCAACCACAAATAGGTGAGTACAAATAGGTGAGTACACACACACACACAGACACACACACATACACACACTTTCTCCTCTTCTCTTCCCAAATTACTTTCTTCCCCGTCTCTTTCCTTCCTTTCTACCCCTCCTTCATACCTCTTCCCTCCCTTCCAACCCCCTCCCTCCTCCACCCCCCAGGAAGACATAGAACCCAAGTCTTCACAAAGAGTTTTGTTTTGCGGTGTTAGTCCCAGTAATGTCCGTATTGTTGGAACCTCCGGCGCTCATATCACACGCTTCCCACCTAACTCTTCTAAAATCCTCGTCTGTTTGTCAACAAAAGGTGAATGTATATATAATTTTCCTCCAATATTTGAATCTTCGGAAACGACTCGTTCCTTTTATTTTTATATATATAGTCTCCCATGTGGTTTCTAGATGGGTCAAGGAAAATAAAGGGAGAAATAAGAGAGGGAAATAAAAAAATGTTTTGCGCTTCGATTCTTTTCTGTTTTTCTTAAATATGGCTGATATTATTGTGTGTTTTACCAGCCGTTTAAAGTTCCGTGTTTTTCTCCTACTAGTGTATATGTACTCTCATATACATATATATATATATATATATATATATATATATATATATATATATATATATATATATATATATATATATATATATACACGATTTTATTCCTATCTGAAAAATATAATTGACAAAAATACAAATTTTTTTTTTTATTAAGATATTTGTTTTTTTTAGTTTCTGTTGTGTTTTTTCCACAGTTTTTTATTTCACTTTTTTTTCTTTTCATTCGTGTTTTTGTTTCTGAGTCGGAGAGAAAAATTTGAGGTGCCAATAAGGCGTCTCGAGGAAGGATTTTGGCCAAAAATGTCAATATATGGATTTTTCATTATTTGGAAAAAATATTGATGGTTTTGTTGATGGTTTCATATCCTTGTGGGATCCTCGAACAGGAGGGAGGGAGGGAGGGAGGGAAGAAGGGAGGGAGGGAGGAGGGAAGGAGGGGGATGGAAGGAGGGAGGGAGGGAGGGAAGGAGGGAGGGAGGGATTTAGGAAGGAAGGAAGGAAGGTAAGGACAGGAAAATGGTAAGAAAGTGGCAGGTTTGATCTGGGACAAAAGAATTATTGAAGAATCACCTTCATCCCTGTCTCCTTCAATCCCTACCTCTCACCCTTCCTTCCTACGTTCCTACCTCCCTCCCTCCCTAGATGCCTGCCTTCTTACGTCCCTGCCTGCGTCCCTCCCTGCCTGCGTCTCTCTCTCCTTCCCTGTCTCCCTCCCTATCTCCCGCCCTGTCTCCCTACCTCCCTCCCTGCCTTCTTTCTTCCCTGTATGCCTCCCTTCCTGTCTGCGTCTCTCTCTCCTTACCTCCCTGTCTCCTTCCCTACCTCCCGCCCTGCCTCCCTGCCTTCTTCCTGCCCTTCCTACCCCCCTCCCTGCCTGCCTTCCTCTCTACTTCCCTCCCTGCCTCCCTCCTACCCTGCCCTTCCTACCCCCTCCCTGCCTGCCTTCCTCTCTACCTCCCTCCCTGCCTCCCTCCTACCCTGCCTTCTTCCCTCCCTCCTTCCTTACCTCCTTGCCTTCCTTCCTCCTGCCTCCCTCCCTCCTTCCCTACCTCCTTGCCTTCCTCCCTCCCTGCCTCCCTCCCTCCCTCTCTCCTTCCCTACCTTCCTCCCTCCTTCCCTGCCTCCTACCTACCTCCCTCCCTCCTTCCATACCTAACTGCCTCCCTCCCTCCCAGCCTCCCTCTCTGCCTCCCTCCCTCCTTCCTTCCCCACCTCCCTCCCTCCCTCCCTGCCTCCCTCCCTCCCTGCCTCTCACCAGCATTTGGTGGTGATGGTAATGTTCACTCTGGTATTATACATGGAGCTGAGTTCTCGTTTTTCCTTCTACCTCTTCCAGGAATTATTCCATTTGAGGCAACTCTCTCTCTCTCCCTCACACACTCTTTCTCTCTCTCTCTCTCTCTCTCTCTCCCTCACACACTCTTTCTCTCTCTCTCTCACGTATTTTTTTTACCTGTTTTGAGTTTGTTTACAAGTGTCTCCAGGTTGTAGTTTGTCTTCCACTGCTTGTCTTACTTAAGCTTAAGTGAAGAAGAAAGCTTAGGTTCGCTACTCCAGCTTAGCGGGTCATTACTGTGAGCTGTGGAAGCTTATTACAGAGCTCCTCTCTATGCTCTCTTCTCCTTTATTTTCTTCCTTCACCTCCTTCTCTTCCCGCAGTTCCTCCTCCTCCTCCTCCTCCTCTCTTTGGCTTCTTCTCTTCCTCTAGCTTCTTCTTCAGCTCTTCTTCTTCTTCTTCTTCCTCCTCCTCCTCCTCCTCCTCCTCCTCCTCTGACTCTCCTCATCCCCAATTAATTTCAACAATGACAGGCTCCCCCTCCCTTCTTTCCCCCTCCTCTTCCTCCTCTCTTCCCCTTCCTCCCCTACCGTACTTGCTCCCCTCCCTACCGCTGACAACATCGTTAACGAAGAGGAACGACACACTTGCTAACCATCCCCCTTTATTACCCCTTCCCCCTACCCTCCTTTCCCTTACCCTCTCTTCCCCTCCTCCCAAAACCCCAAACCCTTCTCTCCCCTCCCCAACTCTTTACAACACCCCCCTCCACTCACTTCTCATAATATTCAAATCACCCTCTTCCCCCTCAATAACATCTCTCCTTCTTATCTCCTTTACACGTTTCCTACGTGTTCCTACTGCCTTACTAACAACACTAATTAAATTTAATTAGGTACAGTTCTTGAACATGAGTTATTAGGAGCTGTTGTATTGTCGAGGTAATTAGCTTTGTCGCTCGTGTCTATTGTATCTATCTATCTGTCCTGTACATACATCTATTCCTGTACGGCCCGACGTCTTGTTATCCTAGTCTTACCTAACCTAACCTAATCTAACCTAACCTAATCTAAGCTAACCTAAGCTAAGCTAAACTAACCTAACCGTAACTTAGAGTAACCTAACCTGTTCTTGACGGAACCAAATATAATCTAACCTTAATCTAACCAGTACCTAACCTAAGCTAACCTAACCAGTACCTAACCATATCTAACCTAATCAATACCTGTACCAGCTAGGAGATTAATAAAGAATTATATGAAAGGTCTTTATAATTAAGTGGTCATTATTGGTAAATAATGAACTTGTGTTATCTTATCATTACTCTTACGTTGTTAGTGGAAAGGATAAGAGACAGAGAGGCAGAGAGAGAGAGACAGACAGACAGAGAGAGAATACAGACTTATTTTCTTGTATAGAAAAGATAAAAAGTGGCAACTTTAAGGAGCAAACATTGCAAATCAACCAATGAGCGACGAGCTTTAAAATTTCGCCTCTAAAATAACCAATGAGCGACGAGCTTTAAAAAAGCCCTCCTCTCACATAACCAATGAGCGACGAGCTTTCAAAGTGCGGGACTCAACATGACCAATACTCCCAAAATTTCCTGATAGCTCATTTGCAGTTGAAGGATGGACTGGTACCGGAGTTGATGACTATTCCACCACTACTCGCCAGAGATTGGTGTTCCCGGTCACTCTATTTGAAAATCTGATTGATGGTTCATTTGAATGTCCTTTTGATTGGTCAAAATTGAGTTCTGTAATTTTTTGTCCCCCTTGTGTGTTCTCACTTATATGTGACTGCAGGGTTCGAGCAAACACACAAGCGCACACACACGCTTCTCTGCGTGTGTGTTTGTGTGTTTGTGTATTGATGGACTTAAATGTGGTTAAGTTATTAGTGTGGTGCCACAAAAGTGTCAAGGCAAAGCATGATAAACGAGACATTTGTTGGGGTACCTTAGTTGCGGAAGCGTTTCGCCAGCCAGGGGGCTTCATCGGTCTAATTGATAGGGGTTCGAAGCAATCAGTCCCTCAGCCTGGCGTCGATGTGTCTGGGCCATCAATAACGTTACCCAAATTTTGCACAAGTGTCTCAGACATCAACTCGTCGGTTTTCCAAACCAATTATTTAATAACAGGAAAAAAACTGATGAAAAAAAAACTCTGACACTATTTTTTGTCTATTTAAAAAATAAAAAAATAAAAAAATCCTGAAAAAATAATATATATAGACATCCACAACGCAGCACACGAACCATTATGATATATCGGATCCCAGGAGATAACCTTGACCTGACATGGGCAGAACAGGCCGTAAATTACCCACAAGGATAACGAAACAATGTGTAAGACATGTGGTGAACCAACACACGAACACTCGCAACCATACCGTCAACTGGAGCGTAATACACAGTGTGGGAGACTCTGACGAACACAAGACAACAGAAGCAGTGCTGACAGACTCGACATCTTCGAAGAAAATTGAAACCAGATATAATATATATACAACGGAACCTCGGTGATTGAACTTAATTGGTTCCTGTGTGGTGTTCGAACTGCGAAAGTTAGAGTCAGAGGTCACTTGAAAGCACTTTTGAAACTGGGCTTAAGTGTAAGTTGTTTTTTACAACCGAATTGTAAACAGAAAAAGGTTCGGATTCCGGTTCATCCGAGGTCCGGTACGTTCGATCACCGACGTTCCACTGTATATAAATTTAATTAGATCAAGTATTCGACGAAAACTTTCATTGTGCACAAGAGGTTCACTTACCGATACACAGAGGTTTCCGAATCTCTGTGTCTTTCTAAATGTGCGTTTGACCTTTGTAGAGACAAGTGTTCATTACACTTTGATCTTCCTGCACACAAACACACACACACACACACACACACACACACACACACACACACACACACACACACACACACACACACACACACACACACACACACACACACACACACACTCACACACACACACACACTGTTAGTTACATCCACGTCAGTTTATCAAGTGTTCGCTCTCAACCAGTTCTACTAAAGTTGTGAAGAGAAGAGAAGAGGAGCAGCAAAAAAAGAGAATTGATTAACTATCTGGGGTTAAAATGTCTGTCACTATACCAGAGACTTTCATGATGCCACGTACACTGTACACGCAATCCACTTCCGGCTCCAACAATGTACGTGGCAACTCTCTTTACCGGGGCCCGTCGTCTTCAGGCCTTGGTTGATCAGGGCCTAATCAACCAGGCTGTTACTGCTGGCTGCACGTAGTCCAACGTACGAATCACAGCCCGGCGGATCCGGCACTGACTTTAGGTATCTGTACAGCTCCTTCTTGAAGGCAACCAGAGGTCTATTGATAATTCCCCTTATGGCTGGTGGGAGGATGTTGAACAGTCTTGGGCCCCAGACACTTACTGTGTTTTCTCTGAGCTAGCTAGGTTTAAAGCCTATCGACTACACACGAAGCTCAAGGATACTGTAAGCACTAAAATAAACTCCCAAAATAGTATATTCTCCGGGACATACAAGCGCAATTTAATTTAGCCTAATACGACTAAATATATTTTATGTAAGTTTGCAATAATTTGATAACAAACAAACAATGAAATATATTTTTTTTCGTTAGATTCAGAATGGTTTTTGGGAAATTATTGCATACACAAATTTTCACTTGCCCTATTCGGCAAGAAGTGCGTTGCTATTTAAGCCAAAATAGCAAGTTTTACTTATTCTGCACGACATATATATATATATATATATATATATATATATATATATATATATATATATATATATATATATATATAGGGAGGTACCACCTCTAGAACTTTACTGGGGACCCTCATCCTCAGAAAGACAATAAACGTACCTCAGGGAAAACTCTAAGTTCTCCCCGGAGCTGTTAGAATATTTTCTTCTCCTACCACTCCCTAGATATATATATATATATATATATATATATATATATATTGTGTGTGTGTGTGTGTGTGTGTGTGTGTGTGTGTGTGTGTGTGTGTGTGTGTGTGTGTGTGTGTGTGTGTGTGTGTGTGTTTGTGTGTTATGTATGTGTGTATATGTTTGTGTGTGATCGTGTTTGCTTCCACCTCCTCTTTTCTGCAACATTGCAAGCAAGCTCCTGGTATTGTGTTGATTACAACACGAAAGTCTTAGAACTATCATTCAACTCTCCCCCCCTTCCCTTGGTTGTTTTGCATCTTGTATCGCTTGTTCGCCTATTGCATTCATATACGAAATAAATCTTGAATGGTCCATTTCTTTCATTATTATTTTAATAACGCAGTCATTAATATTTCTGTCTCCGAAGGCTTGGAAGGTCCCTCAGTTCTTGGCAGGACTCCTGGGAACCATTGGATGACTTACTGGCGTTTATGATCGCCTTTTTTCTTAATATAATAAAAGGCAGCTCGTGACCGTTCAGATAATGGAGAACCCACGTTTGTTTCCATTGTGACCGTCAATGGTTGTTTTAGTAGCGGAAGCAAAGCCGCACCATCAGTTTTCTTATGATTTCTCTGGAAATATCGTTCTTTTTTTTTATCAGTTTCACTCTAAAGGAAATTGTGAAGTTTGTTGATTTGCTTTATTTTCACGGATGTGAAATATTGCCCAATGGCAGAATGAATTAGAACGATTTTGAAGAAATGGGACGTTGCAGACGATGTTTTGCTTTGAGACAACGTTTAGGTCCCCGTTTAATTTTATCGGGTTATCACAGAGCGAAATGTTGTGTTGATGAAATCATCTCCCACAGTTCAGCGGAGGGAGACTCGAGCCTCGAACACTACTGACGATGGTTAGTTACTGGGGGTTTAAAGCCTGTCGACTACACATAACCTGTTCACCACCAGACAAGAATACTTGAATCCTTAAATTAGAGATTAAGGTAAACTTCTCAAGGTGTGTTGCACTCTCAGCGCAACACACACCTCGGGTGAAGACGCAACACTGTCAGGGAACAACAACCTTGTGATTCATCCTCTAACGAAAACACTGATATACATTTATGCAAATTTCTGACATAATATTTTTAACTGCGTACCAAAACGAACATAAGAAACAGTCATACCTAACCGTGCTAACATTATTATTAAAATTAATTTGCTAAATGGCTAATGTAGCCATCTAAAAATTTGTATGTTTGTTTTTTTTCACAATTTTTCGTGTGCACTGAGGAAACGAATAATTTCATGCGACTCAAATATATATATATTTCTAATCCTGGGGAAGCGTTAAGCCCGTAGGGGCCATTTGGCGCCTGGGGAATATAATAACAATTACTAACCTTACACTCCAACAGCTGACCAAATCCCCAAGAAGAGTGACTTCCACACACGCTGCCGGATGCTCAGGCAACTTCATCTCATAACCTCCTTCACACTCCCCATCCATCCCTCATCACCACAGCATCATCACCACAGCATCACCACCGCTAACAACAATAACAATCACCGCCACTAACCACTGAAACCACAATCAATAACAATCTCACCCCATGTTTATTCTCTGTTCCTTATTTCCCACTTCCATCCTCCGTCTGTTTCTCTCACCCTTTCTTTCCTCTCTTCCTTCTCGTTTTTATTTAATCCATCTTCTCTGGCTAACTCCACTTCTCCCTCCCATCTTCCCTCCCTTCCTTCCCATCCTCCTCCATCCTTTCCTCCCCCTCTATATCTCTCCCTCCCTCCCTCTATCCTTCCCTACCTCCTCCATCCCTTCCTCCCTCCCTCTCCCTCCCTCCTACAACATGAAACCTAACAACAGTTAAAACCATTACTTTTAGTAAGTACACACGTACACGTACACACACACACACACACACACACACACACACACACACACACACACACACACACACACACACACACACACACACACACACACACACCACTACATGGATTTCCATGATGAGAAATATAAAACACAATTTTAGCATTTTTTTTAAAGACGATGTGAAAAGGTCATTAAAACCAATAATATTATATACTTTTATTCTAAATTAATGCATGTTAAGGCAAAAAAAAAGAACATTTACAATTTAGAGTAAAAAAAATTAAATTTCCATAAAAATGCTTGGAAAAAAAAATTAAAACTTGAAAAAACGCGATATATATAAAATATATTTCGTGATCTGTGTTATAGTGACAGCACTAAAATTATTATAAGTAAAAGCTTGATTTGCTGGTGCTGTCAGCTGATCTGCTGGTGCTGTCAGTTGATCTGCTGGTGCTGTCAGCTGATGTGCTGGTGCTGTCAGCTGATGTGCTGGTGCTGTCAGCTGATCTGCTGGTGCTGTCAGCTGATGTGCTGGTGCTGTCAGCTGATGTGCTGGTGCTGTCAGCTGATGTGCTGGTGCTGTCAGCTGATGTGCTGGTGCTGTCAGCTGATGTTGGGCTGTCATGTCTGCTGTGTGCTGTCAGCTGATGTGCTGGTGCTGTCAGCTGATGTGCTGGTGCTGTCAGCTGATGTGCTGGTGTTACTATCCGGTTTGTTGGTGGTGTCAGCTGATCCATCACGCCCTCTGGGACTAGAGAAACAGATTCGTTACCTGCCTAACGTCGGTCTTGATCTAACAGTGTCAACAACGAGTGACGTAGCAGACAACCAGTGTGTTGGTGGCGTCAGCAACGAGTGATGTCTAGCACCACCAACCAACGTAGCGGGGTCAACAAGCACACAGCAGCGTCACAACCACTGACAGTCACACAACAGCGTCACAACCACTGACAGTCACACAACAGCGTCACAACCACTGACAGTCACACAACAGCGTCACAACCACTGACAGTCACACAACAGCGTCACAACCACTGACAGTCACACAACAGTGTCACAACCACTGACAGTCACACAACAGTGTCACAACCACTGACAGTCACACAACAGCGTCAGCTATCATCCTGGGATGATTGAACGGCCGAGAGAAAAGGAAAACTTCTCCAAATATCCCATAAAGTCCTCCTCGAGGAATTTTCTCACTATTTTCCTGGTTTTTCCTTCCAGGAAAGTGGGTGGAAAGTCGTGTGTTGTGGGAAGTACAAACTTCAGATGGCTGCCTTAGGCCTAGTTAAACCAAGGAAAACAGTGAGCAGTGTCCAGGAAAATGAAGAACTGCCGTAAACGAAATGAGAGTTGTGAGTGATGAAAAAGTATATATATATATATATATATATATATATATATATATATATATATATATATATATATATATATATATATATATATATATATATATATATATATATATATATAATATGTGTGACCTGAGGTCTAGAGTTTCAGTAGTTGGTATAAGGGATGGTGGGCAGTTAATTATAATTCAGGGATGTTACGTAGTCATTAAAACTTTAGCTCTTGTAGTATGACATGTGAGGTTGTAACTCTAAGAACCGGACACGCCCACACCCACGCCCCCTTGACGGTGGTGGGCGGGTTATGTTGGTGCAGGACATTATGCTGTGTTCGTGTGGTGGGGGGGAGGGAGAATATTACTGTCGTGCTGTGACTAAGTATCCTCCTATCCTAATCCACTTTACATTTACGAAGGTTGAACTCGAGCAGCCATTTACTGGGCAATTTTTTCCAGCCCTTCGGTGTCATGCTGTGGCAATTTGCATGCTTACTCCACCTACGGTGCTGTATATATTATTTACGAGCACTGCATCATCTGTAAACAACGACATGTAAACCTATACTCATCTGCAAGGTACTTAACGTCATTCACCAACTACAAGGGGGGTTTGAACCCATCCTTCTGATCTCTAATAACAATTTCAGGGAGCATCGCCCCTGCTGCCCAATCTCAGACCAAGTCTCCTCACTTAGGAAGGAAATATTACACGAATACGAACCAATAAAACACTGTGAGGAAAGTAAACATGACTTAATACTGAATGTAAGTAGAATTTTTTTAACTTTTATTTTGACCCAGTCTGTTTTTTTTTCCCGTGTAGCTTACAGTAGCCAGTAGCTTCTTTCTCCCATGTGCGGGTTATTGTAAAAACACAGACATAAAACAATGAGCAGAGGGACACCAACACAGACACGATAAATCAATCGCAACTCAAACATCGGTCGAGGACCATTCGCTGGAACCTGACGGCGAGAGTGACCATAAACAAACACGAACCAAACAGCGAAACAAACGCTCAAGCGATGGCCCTACCACCAAACAACCACACAGGGCCAAACACCGATAAGGGACGAGGGACGCTGGTGTCACGGCTTCAATAGAAAGCTTGTTTACTGGATGGGATAATGGGGAAGGGGGAAGAGGGAGATGGGGAGGAAAGTGGGAGCACGGAAAGGAGGATTTGGAGGGGAATAGGGAAGGAGATGGGAAGGGAAGGGATGGTGAAGATGGAAGAGACGGGGGACATGGAGAGGACCTGTAGAAGAGACGGATGATCATGTCTCTCATATCACACCTATACACACACAGCTAATATCAAGCTGGTTTATCAGCCAGAGCTGACAGCCAGAGCTGACAGCCAGAGCTGACAGCCAGATCTAATAATTAATTGTATCACTAAAGCATAAGACAGTAAATACATAAATAACCCAAAAAATACATCATTAACCCAATAAGTATATCAGTAACACAGTAAATACATCAATAGCAATAAATACATCAATAACCCAATAAATACAACAATAACACAATAAATACATCAATAACCCAATAAATACATCAATAACCCAATAAATACATCAATAACACAATAAATACACCACTAACCCTATAAATACATAAACACAAATACATAAATAACCCAATGAGTACATCAATAACAATAAATACATCAATAACCCAATAAATACATCAATAACCCAATAAATACATCAATAACCCAATAAATGCATCAATAACCCAATAAATACATCAATAACCCAATAAATACATAAATAACCCAATAAATGCATCAATAACCCAATAAATACATAAATAACACAAATACATAAATAACCCAATAAATACATCAATAACACAATAAATACATCAATAACCCAATAAATACATCAATAACGTGGTAAATACGTCAATAACAATACATCAATAACGCAATAAATACATCAGTAAAGCAACAAATACATTAATAACGCAATAAAAACATTAATAACGAAGCAAGCAAATTACTAAATAAAAGAATAATGAAAAATCAGGATATTTCAGTAACGCGCGATTTTTTTTTTTTTTTTTTTGGGGGGCAAGAATTTACGAAGCAGCGTCCTGGGATGAATAATTACCGGAAGAAATTCTTTGTTTACCGTCAAGTGCTGCTCTCTAGCGGCAGCTGCCACCACTAATGCCTCCTTGTTTATCCCTTTATCCTTGTTTATCTTGTCTTATCCTTGTTTATCTTCCGACTTGTCTCTCTGTGGTTCTCCGTCTTCTGTTGTTCTTGTTTGCTCAGCTTTTTTCCATGGTTTGTCTCCCAGGTTTATCTTTGACTCGTGTTTCATATATATCTCTTCTTATCTTCGCTTGTATATATATATATATATATATATATATATATATATATATATATATATATATATATATATATATATATATATATATATAATATGATTTATTTAATTATTCATAATTGCTGAGAGCCATCTATTGACTGAACCATTAACTAGGCGAGCTGGGGTTATTAAGCTAATGGCATTTGTTTTTATAGGCACTTTGGTATTGTGTAATGGGGCGGTAATCAAAATAAATTACTTATTGTGATTATTGGCTTTCAGAAACGTGAGGGGTAAGGGAATAAAAAAAATTGGGAGGTTGAATTTCACGAGAGGAAAATACTGTGGATGAGTCTATGGGTGTCCAGGTGAAGATGCCTGGATTATTATTATTTTTTTTTGTAATCAACCAAAGGTGGGTTTTTTTGTGGTTCATGAAATGAATAGAATCTCTTGTTTGATTTACTTTATTTTTTTTTTTTACATTTATTGTTAGTTTTGTTTAAAACAATTCTGTATTGTATTAATTTTTTTTATTGTATTAATTATATTTTCTGTTATTTGCTGTCTGTTAATTTTTTCTCTTTATTGCTGTTTATTATATATATTTTTCTTTATTGCTATACAGGTGTTTTTTAATCCTTCTGTCTATATGTAAAAATATACAACGCAATTTAAAATGATGAATGATTAAAAATTATTATTATTATTATTATTATCGTTTTAATTATACCTATTTATTTATAAATATTATTTTTTATCCATTTATTATTATTATTACTAACCTTTTTATTATTATTATTATTATTATTATTATTATTATTATTATTATTATTATTATTATTATTATTAATATTATTATTATTATTATTATTATTATTATTATTATTATTATTATTATTATTATTATTAATATTATTATTATTATTATTATTATTATTATTATTATTACTATCCTTTTTATTACTATTATCTTTTTGTTATTTTTATAATCATAAATATTTATTTAGGTTTAATATTGCTCTCGCTGTTGATGTTGTTATTGTTAGAGAATAAACGTCGTAGTTACAGTTATTATCACAGTTACGTGCAAACAATAAAACCTTTTCCTTATTACCTCTTTTATTTAGAGGCGCACCCTTGTCTCACGAACGGCCGCCTCCTTAATCCGGATTAACGCCACGATCAGAAAACTTGAAGCCGACTCTTCTGCATCGTTCGCGACCCAAGTTGGCCATAACCAAGACAGGGAGCTACGGAAAGTTTTAATGGGAGGGGAACAAGAGGAAGATGCATTGTAATTTACGGCTGGATTATTTGAATAGTGTCAGGCTAGAAGAATGGAGATAAAGGAGGCACAAGGACACAGGTCAGGCCAGAAGAATAGGGATAAAGGAAGAACCTGAATAAGATCAGGTAGGAATGGGGGAAAAATGTGAAAAATGGTAGTTTGTGAGAAAATTAGTAAGTTTGATTGGTTTACATCCTATGTACTACGCAATGGTCAGTGAGTCTGTTTATACCTGTGCACCACCAGCTGAGAATAACTTTCATCCCTGAAAAAGTAAACGTCCAGTGTATACACACTGAGAGACATACACCTCTCGGTATATACACCCTTCTCGGGGTTCAACCAAGTCCACAGTGTTTATACAGAGAGAGACAGACAGAGATACACTTCTGTAAATATCCTGTGATTTGTGACTTATAAAAAAAGATCGTCAGGCGATAATAAATGTTCAGAATTTTTATTTTTAGACTTTACGAAGGAAGGAGACGTGAAGCAGCATGACTCAAGGGGCGACCAGGGTGAGGGAAGTATGTACATAAAACATAAGAAAAGAGGAACACTGCGGCAGGCCTACTGGCCCATACAAGGCAACTCCTTCTCGAACCCAAACCCACGATCAAATATATTTGCCCAATTCATTTTCAATGCTACCCAAGGAATAAGCTTTGATAACCCTGTTAATTCACGCACATGTCCCACTCTGTTAATTCACGCACATGTCCCACTCAAATCCAACCCCTCTCACTCATATTTGAAGCTACTCGAGGTTTTGAAAATCTTTATTGATGAAACGTTTCGCCCACACAGAAGTCTTCTTCAGTCATATAGAGAGGCAACACCTCATATACTTTTTCTCCGAGGTTGATGGACCGATCACCTTTATTTTATTACTACTACTCCCTTTGTATTTGACTGAAGAAACCTGCTGTGTAGGCGAAACGTTTCATCAATAATGATACCCTGGCCAGTCCCACCAAAGTGTTCAGTTTCAGAATCTCAGAGTGAAGCTACAGTATGAGAATGAGACCTTTTATATTATTTTTTTATACAATTAATATTTCGTTGTACATATAATGCTATTCCCACCTCCTTTCCCGTTATATCTATCTACATGGAACAATGTAAACCCTTAAATATGGCACTCGACAATTATGTTCCGACTCTTTAAATTATACCATGTTTCAGTTAATGCAATAACATCAAGGTTCTAGCACACGCTACCAAACATAATTCATTAATTTTATTCCTGCTTTTCCACAGTTTCTGTGATCATCATTACCATGTGTTACTTGGTGATTGTTATTGTTAAGATTCATGATGTTAAAGCCTAAATCAACATTTCGAAACTCATTTTTTCCCGTCCTAAACCCATACCTCTAACTAATCCTAGTTTAAAGCCCTAACATCCTTAACTGAACTAGCGAGAATACCCACACCTGCCCTGGATACGTGAACCTCCATCCTTGGCATACATGTTATTTCTGCCGTAGAAGTGGTCCCAGTTGTCAATGAATGGTACTGAATTATCCTTACAGTATTTGTCCAGCCAACAATTTATACCAATTGCTCTAGATAGCCATTCATTTCCAACACCCCTTCTAGGAAAAATGCCACATATAATAGGGCTCCCTCCCTTCTTCCTAATTATGTCTACTGTTGTCTTATACCTTCTAACTAAATTGTGCGCTGCTTTACAGTTTTCATGTTCTTTGTTGTGCTGATTCTTTCTAGCACGTGCTGATCTGGTAACTCTGTTCTTTTGTAAAGAACTCTCTGGATCTTCCATTTCTTCGCATACTTCTCTGTCATCCTCCGTCAGCCTCCCAGCTTCTTTAGCATTATCACTTGATCCCTCGCAGTGTTTTTTTCTCGTTGCTGTACAGTTATTTTGGTTCTGTTTTGGCCTTTCTTGCTATATCATTTCCACATTTTCTTTCAGCTTCTTTTCTTATTCTTGTGAATTAATTTCGGTCTTCCCTGCTTATTTCCGGGTTTTATGCTCTTTGGTTTATTCTATATTTCTTCCCAGGCCTCTTGTTCCAACTCTTGGTCTCTCTTCGTTCTTGACTGAACTATGAACTTCCTCTCTCCTTTTCTAATTTCTTTTTCTATGTTGGTATAAATCTTTCTTGCATCTTGGCACTTTGTATTACTTCCATCCGTTCTTGTACATCTTTGTCCTTCGATTCTTTTTCCATCACATCTTACTGAGAAATATTTCTCAGTCCATCAGTGTGTGTGTGTGTGCGTGTGAAGGGGGTAAGGGGAGTAGTGGCAGTAAAAGGGTGGAGAAGTACCTGAGAAACGTACACTATCACGTCCATCACCACTCCAACACTCCCAGGGGAAGACCCTCCCCTTGTTCCTCCCTCCCACTCATTCTTATAGGTACTTCCCTTTTATCATCCTACCTCTTCTTCTCGTCCTGCTCTTTCTCCTACTACAACTAATAATAATACTATCACTGATACTACTACTAATACTAATATTGTTCCTGCTTGGAACTAAGACACATTTAAAGTTTATGTTCTTCACAAACATGTAAAACAATCTATATTGTCTAAAAGGATGAAATTAACTCATGTTCTTTCCTAAGAAATATTTACATCCCGACGGAGACAGAAGTTCTGTCAAGAGGAACAACCTTGGCTCCATATAGCGGAAAATAAATTAATCATTGTGGGTGATTACCAATATTAGCTAGTGATCGGCACCGCCTTCACATTAGGCCTTCTTCAGAGAGACGTCGGTGTCGACCTCAGTCAAGAAATCGACACCACCTGTCACTAATGATGTCGACCATCGATGGATATCGAATTCTGGATGAGAGAGCAGTTTCCCTGACCGGTGTAGTCTCTCCATGAGAGAGCAGTCTCCCTGACCGGTGTATTCTCTCCATGAGAGAACAGTCTCCCTGACCGGTGTATTCTCTCCATGAGAGAGCAGTCTCCCTGACCGGTGTATTCTCTCCATGAGAGAACAGTCTCCCTGACCGGTGTATTCTCTCCATGAGAGGGTAGTCTCCCTGACCGGTGTATTCTCTCCATGAGAGGGTAGTCTCCCTGACCGGTGTATTCTCTCCATGAGAGTGCAGTCTCCCTGACTGGTGTATTCTCTCCATGAGAGTGCAGTCTCCCTGACCGGTGTATTCTCTCCATGAGAGAGCAGTCTCCCTGACCGGTGTATTCTCTCCATGAGAGGGTAGTCTCCCTGACTGGTGTATTCTCTCCATGAGAGAGCAGTCTCCCTGACCGGTGTAGTCTCTCCATGAGAGGGTAGTCTCCCTGACCGGTGTATTCTCTCCATGAGAGGGTAGTCTCCCTGACCGGTGTATTCCCTCCATGAGAGGGTAGTCTCCCTGACTAGTGTATTCTCTCCATGAGAGGGTAGTCTCCCTCACCGGTGTATTCTCTCCATGAGAGGGTAGTCTCCCTGACCGGTGTATTCTCTCCATGAGAGGGTAGTCTCCCTGACCGGTGTATTCTCTCCATGAGAGGGTGTCATGTAGGGGGGTATGGAAATATCGGGATGATCGGGGAATAGGGGAGTAAAGGGCGGGAGTGAGTAGGCAGGAGAGGTGAGGTTGACAGGAGCGGAAGGTAATGTGAGGTCACTGGTGACTACACCATCACCTCTCATTACCACCACACTACTCACCCTATCTCTACCTAAAATAAAATATAATAAAATAAAGTATAAAGCATAAAGAGTAATAAGAATATAACGGGGACAGTGAATATTACTATTCCACTCAAACACAGTTTATTTAAGTCCTTGTACAATAATATATTTGGGAACAGGAGAACACTATTGAGTTTAGATAAATGGGGATTGTACATATAAGCAGGGAGACAGGGAATACAATCAACTGACGAAACAGAATATAACTTACAATATAATTCAGAGGACAGTTCACAACAGGAACTCAGTCACACTTCTAGCCACAGGTCCCAAGACCTGCTCCAACAGAACTCTGCCCAGTGTCTCCAACAGTCTCCTCCAGAGACTCTACAGCAGCTCTCTCCCAGAGCACTGCACACCGGCAGCCGCTCTGCTAGAATCTCGTGCCCAGAGCTCCGCACACAGGCCAGAGCTCCGCCAGAATGTCTCCAGCCCAGAGCTCCGCACACAGGCCAGAGCTCCGCCCGAATCACCTTTCTAGTTGTTTCCTCGGCCTTATATAGTCCTCCAAGCATCCCCCCAATGAGGAGTGCACCATGTGCTTTGACCTGACGCCGAAACCTGACGCTAGTTCAAGACAAAAGACCTGAGCCTTAATCCGAACGGCAGGTGTGGCTGCTTAGGTAGACCTCACAGCACACTGACTACATCACATCCCCCTTTGTCCCCCACTTTAAAATATCTGAGAACTAGGACAATTTGTCTTAAGTTATTAGACTATTTTAATCCTAAACCCTTAATTATATTACAATACAAAGACAAAATTACACATAACATAATATAAAAATATTCAACTACATATATTTCCATCAGCCTTCTCAACTACCACAAGGCAGCATAATCAGTACACCTCGCAGGTGACCAGCATAACAGTTGCTCTCTGGTGCAAAGCCTCCTTACCCGTCATTTCTCCTTAAAACTAAATATCTGGCTCCAGTGCCTTCCCTACTTCTACTAGAAATGCACTAGCCGGTGCTAGTCACCCTCGCACGTTAACCATTGGGCCAAACCTCTCTAGGCTTCTCTGGCGTGGAAAACTGCTCCAACGGGTTGCATTCTTTCAAGTAACTGCAACTGGACCACATCACGACCACCAAGGTCGTATGTTAACACACTTCACATACACACTTCAACATCTGAAAATCGAGATAGGCAAGCATCGCAGCTAAGACCCACCATTATCCTATGCCACTACTAGGATTCACTGGCCTCATAAAACAAGGTAGCCATGATCACTTGACCGTTTCCAAGGTCACCTTATTCCACACAGGTAACACTAACACTTCTGGCAAGTCAGAGAAGGCTGGGAACATCTTACACTCTTAATTGTCTCTCATGGCTGGCAGGACATCCCCCATACTGGTCGTACAGGGTGGCCAGCATGACAGCATACACCTCCATACCACCCATGGCAGCACGCTGGTCCCAGCAGCTGGAGTCCATCCCCACGGCTCGCGTCCTTCCACATCTCCGAGGATGGCAGCTCCTTCATAATAGATTCTCCTGTCCTGGCACACCAGACAGAATCTCTCGTACACCACTGCAGCATCACGGCCATCATCTCCTCTTGAGCTAGGCAGCATCGCGGCATCACAGCACCGCCACAGCATCGCAGCACGGCTACAGCATCGCAGCACGGCCCCAGCATCGCAGCATGGCCATAGCGTCGCAGCACGGCTACAGCATCGCAGCACGGTCCCAGCACGGCTACAGCATCGCAGCACGGTCCCAGCACGGCTACAGCATCGCAGCACGGTCCCAGCACGGCTACAGCATCGCAGCACGGTCCCAGCATCGCAGCACGGCCACACCACAGCACGACCAAATCATCTCAGCTTCACAGCACGGCAGGCAGCACACAGCAGCAGTCTCAGCATAGCAGACAGCATCAGACAGCCTCGCCTCAGTAAACCGCAGCATCATAAGCCGCCGACATCAGCAGTAGCAGACTAGGGTCAGATGCTCAAGGTGAGGTCACTTCTCATCATTAACAGAGGTGCGGTCACTCATCCCTGGCAACTGCGGGTAACTTGCGGCCAGTGGGTGATGGTCACAGGGTGGGTGACACCCACTATAATGGATGACAGACCAGGGCAGCAATACAGCAACTGGAGCACATCAGCTGGATGACTGGGCACATCAGCTGGGTGACTGGACACATCAGCTGGGTGACCATGAGAGCCAGCTCTTCAATGGGTGACAGTTGTGGATGATTCTTCCAAGGCGGGCTGGGTGACTGGGTGACTTCTCGTTTCTCTGTAAATATTCAATTTCGGCCAGTAATTGCGTCCCACAAAAGTCTCACCCAAACACTTATAACCTCCACCATTTATCCCAAACCAACACACAACTCCACCAAATATAATATTACAACCACACAATTACTCAGACCCGCGGTCAAAAAAAGGTCAGCTTAGGTCACTTGGATTATAATATCACACAGATATTTACTTGAACTTTACACACAAAAAAAAAAAATGGTAGCAAATGGTAGCATAATACAAATATAACCGAGCAGTCAAAAGACACATGGGACTGGTTCCTACTATAAAAATAATAAGAACCACCACCGCTTAGACACCATGTCATGTAGGGGGGTAGGGAATTTAACGGATAATCGGGGAATAGGGGAGTAAAGGGCGGGAGTGAGTAGGCAGGAGAGGTGAGGTGACAGGAGCGGAGGTAATGTGAGGTCACTGGTGACTACACCATCACCTCTCATTACCACCACACTACTCACCCTCTCTCTACCTAAAATAAAATATAATAAAATAAAGTATAAAGCATAAAGAGTAATAAGAATATAACGGGGACAGTGAATATTACTATTCCACTCAAACACAGTTTATTTAAGTCCTTGTACAATAATATATTTGGGAACAGGAGAACACTATTGAGTTTAGATAAATGGGGATTGTACATATAAGCAGGGAGACAGGGAATACAATCAACTGACGAAACAGAATATAACTTACAATATAATTCAGAGGACAGTTCACAACAGGAACTCAGTCACACTTCTAGCCACAGGTCCCAAGACCTGCTCCAACAGAACTCTGCCCAGTGTCTCCAACAGTCTCCTCCAGAGACTCTACAGCAGCTCTCTCCCAGAGCACTGCACACCGGCAGCCGCTCTGCTAGAATCTCGTGCCCAGAGCTCCGCACACAGGCCAGAGCTCCGCCAGAATGTCTCCAGCCCAGAGCTCCGCACACAGGCCAGAGCTCCGCCCGAATCACCTTTCTAGAATGAATGAATGAATAAGTTCAGGTAAGATCCCAATGGGATGAGCGGGGAAGACGGTACAGACGAAGAATAGCGCTGGAGAGGAGTCTTCTTAGTCGTAGAAATAGAGCCAGGGCTTAACCCAGCAGCTAAGGCGATCGTTGGGCAGACTTGAGAACAGGAATAGCAGGCTCTCCTGTTGATGAGACTTCTGTGTGATGAGCGGGGACGGGACAGCCGAAGGAGAGGAGTGTAGAAGTTGAGCCAGGGCTTAACCCAGCAGCTAAGGTGAAAGTGGGTCAGAGGGGCGAACAGCTCAAGGTACCTGTCATTGAAACAAAAGTTATTTGTAAATAGAGTTAGGAGCAGGTTCATACAAGGAATAGAAAGGTTGTGTTGGTTTGTGGGTCTACGAATGTCTTCGTCAAGTGAGGATCGGAACGAACGAGTTCAGGTAAGATCCCAATGGGATGAACGGGGAAGACGGGACAGACGATGAGTAGCACTGGATAGGAGTGTTCTTAGTCGTAGAGATAGAGCCAGGGCTTAACCCAGCAGCTGAGGCGATCGTGGATAGAGCTGGAGAGATCAGGACTTGGCTGGCGATGTCGGTAAGCTGTGCAGGCTGCATCATGGTGATGGATGTGTAGAACTGTTCGGTAAATGGTTGCTGGAGATCGGCGGGAGGCGGGGGAGGCATGCTTCAATATGATTGATCGTTAAGTATGCAGGATCATCGGTGATTGGTGGATAGAAAACTCTTCATATCTGTGTTCTTGTTTAGTTTTACGTTCTTGTCGTAGAACCATTTTGAAGTCTTCTGAAAGCTGGTTTTGACAATACAGTAAGTTTGATCAAGGTTTTGTCTTTTTCTAAGTCTTCTATTAGTGCTGTTTCAGTGTGGTGAGGGCAGCCAGGAGCAACAGTGTACTTGATACTACCATGACGCATGGAATAGACGGCCTGAGGTGCATATAGCGTCGGGGTGTGAGGATTATATGTGTAGAAAGTGAGGGGTTCAGTTGGTCTGAATATTGTTTCCTCTTCCATTTCTTCAGGTCTTGGAGTATCTTGAGGTGGATTTTCAGGAGGAAGTGTCTTGGCTTTCTTGGCTTCTGGTGGTTGAGTTGGAGGAGCAGGTGGTTCGTTAGTAGTAGCAGAGGAAGTGGAAGACACAGATGGGTCAGGTAAGGTTGCTGATTGGTTCACAGCGGTGGTGATGTTGGAAGTCGCTGATTGGCTGTTTCTTGGAGATGGAATTTCAGGTGTTGTGACATTGCCAAAATCTTTGGTGAGCTTCATGATGTCGGCAGATGGTGCAGAGTCTGGAAAAGTAAAGTTTGGCATATTATTCAATCGGAAGAGCTCGTTAATAACAGTGTTGAAGGAACCTGGTATCGCCATATTATGCATGTGTGCATATAGCATACAATAATGAATTTTCGTAGGTTCACAAGCTGGTGGAGCGGTGGTGGAGGGTTGGGTAGCTTTTAAAAGTTTTGTAGTGTCGTCCTGGAGTTTGGTGATGGCAGCATAAGTAGGTGACTTGGAAGGTGTCTTTTTCTGTTCTGCTTCCTGGTTTTTTTTCAGAATTTCTCGACGAGTGGGGCACTTTGCCGCGAGAGTATGATGATTGTTTTTGCAGTTGAGACACTTAAGTGGGGCAGTAGAAGTGCAAGTCTTGGAATCGTGGCCTTCAGACCCGCAGGTAGAGCATAACTTTTTGTTTTTTGTGAGGCAGTCTTTTGTAGAGTGTAGGTAAGAGTAGCAACTCCAGCATTGAGTAATATGATGGTACCTCTCAGCTTCAATATGAGAGGAGTTAATAAAGTAGTAGTATATGGCCAGGCCTTCAGCCATAGCTTGGGCAGCCATTGACACATCAGTAAAAGTTATTTTTAGCATGGAGGAGGCTGTAGGAATCTTCGTGATGCTTTCCACTGAAGCCCAGGGATTTTGTTCTTCAATGGAGGTCTTTAGGTCTTCAACAGGTTGTGTGGTAATCAGTTTGTCAAGTCTTTTCAAGAATACAGTCCTCTTGGCCCGTATGGCAGGAGAGGGCATGACTTTGAAGCCACTGTCTGATAGAGTGGACAAAGCAGAGGAGGTTAGTAACTTTTCAGCCTCAACATCGTCTTCACATACAACAATGAAGGTTTCTTGGAGTGTTAGGATGGTATTGATCTTGACATGTAAGCCGCCCCTGACGGTCACAGCAAGAGCAAGCTTGGATGAGTCATTAACCGTTCCACTGGAAGGTTTAATCTTGATTCTGTTGGAATAATTCATCTTGGTACAAGCTTTTAGTTGAGGTAGAGGTTCCTCTCCCCGATGGGGATCGTATGGCCTGGGAGTTGGTGTGTCGAACGACCTTTCTAGTTGTTTCCTCGGCCTTATATAGTCCTCCAAGCATCCCCCCAATGAGGAGTGCACCATGTGCTTTGACCTGACGCCGAAACCTGACGCTAGTTCAAGACAAAAGACCTGAGCCTTAATCCGAACGGCAGGTGTGGCTGCTTAGGTAGACCTCACAGCACACTGACTACATCACAAGGGTAGTCTCCCTGACCGGTGTAGTCTCTCCATGAGAGGGTAGTCTCCTGACCGGTGTAGTCTCTCCATGGAGGGTAGTCTCCCTGACCGGTGTAGTCTCTCCATGAGAGGGTAGTCTCCCTGACCGGTGTAGTCTCTCCATGAGAGGGTAGTCTCCCTGACCGGTGTAGTCTCTCCCTGAGAGGGTAGTCTCCCTGACCGGTGTAGTCTCTCCATGAGAGGGTAGTCTCCCTGACCGGTGTATTCTCTCCATGAGAGGGTAGTCTCCTGACCGGTGTATTCTCTCCATGAGAGGTAGTCTCCCTGACCGGTGTATTCTCTCCATGAGAGGGTAGTCTCCCTGACCGGTGTATTCTCTCCATGAGAGGGTAGACTCCCTGACCGGTGTAGTCTCTCCATGAGAGGGTAGTCTCCCTGACAGGTGTATTCTCTCCATGAGAGGGTAGTCTCCCTGACCGGTGTATTCTCTCCATGAGAGGGTAGACTCCCTGACCGGTGTAGTCTCTCCATGAGAGGGTAGTCTCCTGACAGGTGTATTCTCTCCATGAGAGGGTAGTCTCCCTGACCGGTGTAGTCTCTCCATGAGAGGGTAGTCTCCCTGACCGGTGTAGTCTCTCCATGAGAGGGTAGTCTCCCTGACCGGTGTAGTCTCTCCATGAGAATGTAGTCTCCCTGACCGGTGTAGTCTCTCCATGAGAGGGTAGTCTCCCTGACCGGTGTATTCTCTCCATGAGAGGGTAGTCTCCCTGACCGGTGTAGTCTCTCCATGAGAGGGTAGTCTCCCTGACCGGTGTATTCTCTCCATGAGAGGGTAGTCTCCCTGACCGGTGTAGTCTCTCCATGAGAGGGTAGTCTCCTGACCGGTGTAGTCTCTCCATGAGAGGGTAGTCTCCCTGACCGGTGTATTCTCTCCATGAGAATGTAGTCTCTCTGACCGGTGTAGTCTCTCCATGAGAGGGTAGTCTCCCTGACCGGTGTAGTCTCTCCATGAGAGGGTAGTCTCCCTGACCGGTGTAGTCTCTCCCCTCAGCAACTGGTTGAGGGGAGACATTTTTAAGGAAAATATTTTAAGGGAAGGAGAAAGAGAAGAAGAGAGGAGAAAGAGAGAGAGAGAGAGAGAGAGAGAGAGAGAGAGAGAGAGAGAGAGAGAGAGAGAGAGAGAGAGAGAGAGAGAGAGAGAGAGGGAGATTGTTTTTGAAGAAGTGTTTGAGGGACTCGACTTACGAGGTGTCTCGCTGGAACAGAGACAAGCTGATACTTGGAATGCAGATAACGTTACGAATTTTTTTTTTTATTTCATTGTTTATTATTGTTTATTATTAAATTATTGTAAACTTATCTAAAATATATTCAGTTGGAATAAGCTAAATTAAAATTCGCTTGTTAAAATAAGGTTAGGTAAGTTTTCTAAAGTTCTTTCGGTACAAAATTATTAATTTTTACACTAACATAAATGAAATGTATATATATATATATATATATATATATATATATATATATATATATATATATATATATGAACAGGTAACGCAGATAATTAATGACCCTCGTGTAGTTGATTGCCTTTAAAATCCCTCCCCCCATTAAATAACCAGACAGGGGAGCATCGCCCCCGCTTCCCGGCTTCAGCTCACTTCGATATATCATAGAGAGTATTTATGGCTGGGAGAAATGTCGTAGATTGGTGATGATTAAAATTCCTCGCACGAGCATTGTACAGGGGAATCGATTATTGAAAAGCATTGCAGTTCATCTTACTGCTTTGTGAGGGAGCTAGTTGTGTCGATGTTATCATGAAGGTTTGTTGATTTGTGGTGTGATGATGGTGAGGGTGGTGGTGATGATGGTGTGGATGGTGGGGGTGGTGGTGATGATGGTGTGGATGGTGGGGGTGGTGGTGATGATGGTGTGGATAATGAGGGTGGTGGTGATGATGGTGTGGATGGTGAGGGTGGTGGTGATGATGGTGAGGGTGGTGGTGATGATGGTGTGTTGATGGTGAGGGTGGTGGTGATGATGGTGTGGATGGTGGGGGTGGTGGTGATGATGGTGTGGATGGTGGGGTGGTGGTGATGATGGTGTGGATGGTGGGGGTGGTGGTGATGATGGTGTGGATGGTGAGGGTGGTGGTGGTGGTGATGGTGGGGATGGTGAGGGTGGTGGTGATGATGGTGTGGATGGTGAGGGTGGTGGTGATGATGGTGTGGATGGTGAGGGTGGTGGTGGTGATGGTGTGGATGGTGAGGGTGGTGGTGATGATGGTGTGTTGATGGTGAGGGGGGTGGTGATGATGGTGTGGATGGTGGGGTGGTGGTGATGATGGTGTGGATGGTGGGGGTGGGGGTGGTGTGGATGGTGAGGGTGGTGGTGATGATGGTGTGGATGGTGAGGGTGGGGTGATGATGGTGTGGATGGTGGGGTGGTGGTGATGATGGTGTGGATGGTGAGGTGGTGGTGATGATGGTGTGGATGGTGAGGGTGGGGTGATGATGGTTATTATGGTGCTGGAGAAGATGGTGATAGTGTGGATGGTGTCGAAGATGGTGATGGAGATGGTGATAGAGGTGAGGATGGTGATGGGGAGGATTTAGATGGTGATGGTTATGATGGTGATTATGGTGAGAAGATGGTAATGATAACGATAGCGATGATAATAAGGATGCTGATAAAATGAAAAGATAATAATTCTTTTTCGATTAACACAGTGGAAGAAGATGAAGAAGGAGAAGAAGAAGGAAGAGGAGGAAAAGAAAAAGAAGACATAAAACAATATCAAAAGGAAGAGCAAGAACAATAAAATATCAACAGAAGAAGAACTACAAGAACAAAAGTGCCAACGAGCCTTGAGCCAGTAAGTGTGCTTATTAACATGGTACTTAAGACTTCAAACAGTGCCACCAGTGCCATCACTGCCAGCAGTGCCACCAGTGCTACCAGTACCAACAGTGCCAACAGTACACCCATTGCCAGCAATGCCACAGTGCCAGCAGTTTCAACAGTGTCAGTAGTGCCTTCAGTGTCAACAGTGCTACCAGTACCAAAAATGTCAGCAGTGCCACAAGTGTTAATTGTGCCAACAATGCCACCAAGTGCCAGCAGTTCCAACAGCGCCACCAAAATAATCAGTGCCACCAATGGCAACATTGCCAGCAGTGCCACTAGTGCCACTATTGCCAACAGTGCCACCTGTGCCAGTCTTTACTCTCCCTACCAAGCCAAATTGCTCTCTGCAACTGGTTTTTGGAACCAGTTTTTCTTGGGACAACTTTTTCTTGGAACCGATTTTGTAGAACTAGTTTTTTTTAATTGTTTTCAGAAAAGTTTTTTTTTTCAACCGGTTTTTCTTGAAACCTGTTTTTCTTAAAAGAGTTTTTTCTTAGCACATTTTGTAAACTTATTTTTCTCGTAACCGGTTTACTTAAACCCGGTTTTCCTCAGAACCGTTTTTTCTTGGAACTGGTTTTTCTCAGTACCGTTTTTCTCTCAGAACCGGTTTTTGTCAGAATCGGTTTTTATTAGAACTGGTTTTTCTTGGAACCTTTTTTTTCTCAGTACCAGTTTTTCTCAGAACCGGCTTTTATCAGAACCGGTTCTCAAACTGAATCAATCAGGTCCAGATTGAGGACCATTGAATGTATGCGGTCCAAGACCAGTTTCTGGACAGTTTAGGAACTGAATAGTTTAGAAACTGGACAGTTTAGTAGACAGTTTAGTAGACAGTTTAGTAGACAGTTTAGGAGACAATTTAGTAGACAGTTTAGTAGACAGTTTAGAAGACAGTTTAGTAAACAGTTTATTAGACAGTTTAGTAGACAGTTTAGGAGACAGTTTAGTAGACAGTTTAGGAGACAGTTCAGTAGACAGTTCAGTAGACAGTTCAGGAGACAGTTTATGAGACAATTTAATAGACAGTTTAGTAGACAGTTTAGTAGACAGTTCAGGAGACAGTTTATGAGACAGTTTAGGATACAGTTTAGTAGATAGTTTAAGAGCCAGTCAGACAACCTCTGACCAAATTCACTACTGGATTGAACCATCTTCTTCTTCCCATCATCTAACTGATAATCACCTTGCATCTTTCCCCCTATTATTTATCCATTAAAATGTCGCTAATTGATTATTAAAAATGATTTTCTTATGCCTCAACAAATTTCTGGTGAAAATTAACTGGATTTTGCCTATGATTTTCTTCCATATTTTTTAGTTGTGATGGTGTTTTCTTCGTAAGAAAACCTTCCCTGAAAAAGTCTTTCTCATAGGATGACCTATATATATATATATATATATATATATATATATATATATATATATATATATATATATATATATATATATATATAGATAGATAGATAGATAGATAGATAGATAGATAGATAGATAGATAGATAAATAGATATATGGAGAGAGAGAGACAGACAGACAGACAGAGAGAGAGACAGAAACAGAGACAGAGACAGAGAGAGAGAGAGAAAGTGGGGCCTATAAAGGTCATCACTCGACAACGTTGGAAGATTAAGCATACTTTTACGTGGCACTCCTCGTACTGCCGGAGGGTCGAGCCTGAAGTGCTGGCCAGGTCGATACCCTGGTGCTGTCTGTCTCGTTGTCTGTCTGTCTGTCTGTCTCGTCAGTCTGTCTATCTGTCTCGTTATCTGTCTTGTTGTCTGATTGAGCAAACATCTCTCAGTCTCTGTCTGCATGGCTGGCAGTGTGCCTCTCTCTCTCTTTATTAATTATCTTAACCAATTCTAATTAACAGGTAGCAGCTGGTACTCCTTAGTCAGGCTGACTGGCTGTGGTAATAGAAGGAAGGAGGAGGAGGACGAGGACGAGGAGCAGGAGGACGAGGAGGACGAGGACGAGGACGAGGAAGATGAGGAGGAAGAGTATGAGGAGGAGGAGGAAAAGAAGAAGGAGAAAGGGAAGAGGATGAAATGATAAATAAGGGAAAAACAAAATGCTACTTGGAAAGGAAAATAAAAAGTGGAGAGTGAGGGAAAAAAGAAAACCTGAAAAAAAGAAGATTGCAATAAAAAGAAAAGAGAGAGAGAATAATACAATAGTGTGGAAAGAAGAGAGGAAAAGAATAGGGTGAGAAGAGGGTTGACAGAGCAAGGGGTGTTGGAAGAAGAACTGTAAAAAAGGGGAAAGAGTAAGGGTAAAGTGAAAGAAACGAGGAAAAGATAAAGGAGGGGAGAATGAAACGAGGAAAGAGATGGATGGGAAAGATGAGAGAATTGAGACGCGAAGGGGGTGAGAAAGGGTGAGAGAGAGAGAGAGAGAGAATTGAAGAGTCTGCGATGAAGAGAATAATTCCCCTCAACCCTAGAAGTATCCCTCTCAACCCTTGTAGTATTCCTCTCAACTCCTGAAGTATTCATCTCAACCCTTGAAATATCCCTCAACCCTTGAAGTATCCCCTCAAATCCTGAAGTATTCCCCTCAACCCTTGACGTATCCCTCTCAAACCTTGAAGTATCCCTCTCAACCCTTGAAGTATCCCTTTCATCCTTCAAAGGAGTGTGTAAGTATCCCTTCGAGTCCATACAGACTTGTTCTTTGGGTAAAATGTTAATTTCTTAGAGGTAACGCCAGCCTGTTTAGATATATAAAAAAAGCGTTTAAGACTTCAGACTTTATATTTCAAGACTTTTTGATCAGCCTTAAGGTTTAAGTTTACAAAAAAAAGTTTCTTAAATTTGTTCTGTGTAAAATTGTTTTCTGGCAAGTAAATGAGCGAGACATCAACTTCTGCTGGCTGGTTGGTGCTAGTGGTGCTAGTGGTGCTAGTGGTGCTAGTGGTGCTACGCGATGGTTTGTGTGCAACATTTATGGTCTCGTGGTGTTGATGATTCCATCACTCCATCAGCTGTAGTATTGTTCGTATTGGTTATGAAGGAAGGGAAGGGGGTCATGTTGTGTCTGGGAATGGGATGTGGTCAGGTTTGAGCGAGGAAGGGCTCCTCTTTCTTCGACCATTGCTCTTCACCAGCTTCACGCTCGCTAAAAAACTCTACTGATCATCGACAGGCTGTGTGAACATCTGTGCGTAGGTTGGGGGCTCTGCGTTCCTGCGTAAAACCACCACTGCTGATGGACCTACGACTTAATTACTTAAAAATGCTTATTAATCTTCCTCGAAACAATGCCAACCAATTTGGTCCCAAACAGCCAACCAATTTGGTCCCAAACAGCCGTCGAGAGCTTCCAGTCTTAAGCCGCCCAGAGAAATGCATCGATTACTTCCAAGTCTCTTGCGCCCTTACAACCAAAACGTTCCATTATTGACATGACTGTACGAACATAAATCATGATTCTCTCGTCTTTTAAATCTTTGGCCATAGTTGTTATTGTGAGATATGAGAACTTTTGTTGACATATATAAGAAGAATACTCCGTTGTTTTTAACGTTAATAGTCGCGTTTTAGAGGCAAGTTTCTTCTGCTATACAAGCAGTGAACGAACATGTAGAACGAATTCGTTATCCTGATCTTAGAAAATGCTAAAATTTTGAAAGCTGTTGTTTCCCCCCGACACAAATATTAATTGTAAAATGAGCAGGTAATATATATTGTCTTGACAATGTTTACAAAAAATTTAGAATGTGGAAAATATTACAATAATACAATTTCGAACCTCACTCACACACACACACACACACACACACACACACACACACACACACACACACACACACACACACACACACACACACACACACACACACACACACACACACACACACACACACACACACAAAATAAATCGACCATATTTTCCAGGGAAAAAAAACACAATAAAATCATTCAAGGCTCATTGATAGAGGTTTAAGGTTTATTTAGAAGGGTTTAATTAAGTTTTATGTGGGTCAGTGTAACTAAATTCCATTTCCTGGGTTAAAAGGGTTTTGGGCGATAAATGCGGGGTTTTAAAGACCTCGTTGTTGTTGTTAAAAGTGTTGAGTGTAGGCTGTTCTGGTGTTTCTTAATTC
>WNWK01021533.1:0-33952 GCA_009830355.1 Cherax destructor
CCTGATATTTATTGCGTTGATCTCCTTTGGGATGTGCAGAACTTTCATTCTGATCCTGTTCCTCAGTGCCTTTGATAAAGCAGAGTGCCTTGTTGTGGACTCTTTACAGCTGTAACATGTTTTTCATTGATAATGACATGGGCACACAAGGATATTCAAGCATAGGTCTTATCATCTTATAAAGGTGCTTCTTGATATACAAGGGGCCTAATTAACCCTTTGACTGTTTCGGTCGTATATATACGTCTTACGAGCCACTGTTTCGGACGTATCAATAAGCCTAAATTCTAGCGGCTTCAAATCAAACGGGAGAAAGCTGGTAGGCCCACATATGAGAGAATGGGTCTGTGTGGTCAGTGTGCGCAGTATAAAAAAAATCCTGCAGCACGCAGTACGTAATGAGAGAAAAAAAACTCCGACCATTTTTTTGGATTAAAACGCCGACTTTGAGGTGTATTTTCGTATAGTATTTATGGTTGTATTCTCTTTTTTATGGTCTCATTTGATAGAATGGACAACATACTACAGAAATAGAGATGATTTTGATTAGTTTTATGATGAAAACGACCTTGAAATTGAGCTCAAAGTAGGAGAAATGTTCGATTTTTGCAAATGTTCAAGAGTAAACAAATCCCGCCACGCTTCCAATACACATCAATTGGCGAGTCTAATATTCTTTCACAAGTGCACTGATATTATTTATACCATTTTTACAATAATGCAATAGTCTGCATAACGGTAAATCTTCTATTTTTTATGTGAATAAAAAATCAAAATAGAAAGCAAAAGTAATATAAGAGGGGCCTAAAGACATGACTAATGAACAGATAACATCTTATTTTAGTGCCAGGAATGTCTGCATTGTTTATTCTGGACCCTATTTTGAAATTGACAACTTTTTTATTTTGCATGAAATTGGCCAAATTGCCAATTTCTGATCACTTTATTGGGTAGTTGAAATCGATAAATTGGTGGTTTCTTGTACTCAATCGATAGAACAAATGGAGTACTAAAGAAATATCTATGAGTTTGGTCAACTGGAACAATGGAATTTACCGTATATATTGCTGAGATCACTAACTTCGTGAGAGCGTAATTCTGCGAGTTTTCAATCAAATTTCAAACTTTTGGTGTCTTTACCATCGGGAAACGATTCTCTATCATTTCATAAGAAAAAATAATTTTTTTTTTTTTAAATTTTGCGACAACAGGAGAGCACTCAGGATTGAGGGTTGCGACAGTCAAAGGGTTAAATCTGTATAGCTGGCTGAGGCAGACTTTTGCTAAGTTTACATTTTTGGTGACGTATGATGAAGAGTGGAGTAATCTGCCTGTCTCGTAGCCCAGGATCTTATTTGGGTTTTTGATGGTGATAGGTGTACCTCTCCTGTAATTGATTTACATGATGGTAGGATTGCTTGTGCCTTTTTTCTGTCTCATAAACATGCAAGATTTCAGGTATGTCTTGTTACTTCTACTTACACTTAGGTCACACTACACATTCATGTATACAAGCATATATATACACACCCCTCTGGGTTTTCTTCTATTTTCTTACTAGTTCTTGTTCTTATTTCCTCTTATCTCCAAGGGAAAGTGGAACAGAATTCTTCCTCCGTAAGCCATGCGTGTTGTAAGAGTCGACTAACATGCCGGGAGCAAGGGGCTAGTAACCCCTTCTCCTGTATACATTACTAAAGTTAAAAAGAGAAACTTTTGTTTTTCTCTTTGGGCCACCCCGCCTTGGTGGGAAACGGCCGATTTGTTGAAAGAAGAAGATACAATTAGTTTATGCATGTTAAAATGGAATATTTGTTGTCATGGAGTCAGGTTAAAAATTATAATTCCTACCTTTAAGGGTTTCACATCTAGCAAGTCCTTGCCGTGGAGAAATCGTAAAGTCACATCACTCAATACTGGTGTCCCTTCTTGTTTGAGTGTTTCAGCAGCTGCTTCAGTTTGCCTGCAAAGAAATAAAAAATCATGGAATTTTGTAAGTAGATACAAGGAGGGCAAATTCTATCCTCATTATCTCATTTAAGCTAGTCTATAATTACTGTAAAAGCAATTATACCTAAAATACAGTGATGGTGTACCACAGATGAGCTTTAGCATCAAGTCTTCCACTACATTTTATTCATAAAAGTTTACAGAGATCTAAATTCATCTACCATTTTCAGTTTCTCTTCAACCTAGCAAAATTACAGCATAATGAATATATTTTGCTGGAAAAAGCCACTAGAAAAAAACATGGATAATACACAACTATAGAACAAATAAACTAACTCAATTATCAAACATTTAAGCATCAGTAAAATAATGTACAACACAGTACGGTACAGTGGTACCCCGAGTTTCGTACAGCTCCCAACTCAAACAATAATGTAAGTGTATTATTGTAAGTGCTTTTGTAAGTGTATTTTTGGGGGTCTGAAACGGACTAATCTAATTTACACTATTCCTTATGGGAACAAATTCGTTCGGTAACGGCACTCGAACAGCCTTCTGGAACGAATTATGTACGAAACTCGGGGTACCACTGTATTCAAATTTTTTAAGCTACTATGATAAGATCATTGATTATGGTCCCTTCTAAGGGTGGAGGGTGCAATGGATTTTCAACCATACCTTTTTTTATTACCTGTTTAACCCTTTCAGGGTTATTGACGTACTAGTACGGCTTACGCCCTGGGGTTATTGACGTACTAGTACGCCTAAATTCTAGCGCCCTCAAATCAAGCAGAAACAGGCTGTTAGGCCTAGATGTGATAGAATGGGTCTGTGCAGTCAGTGTGCGCAGTATAAAAAAATCCTGCACCACACAGTGCATAATGAGGAAAAAAAAACTCTGACCGAGTTTTTCGATTAAAACAGCGACTTTGCAGTCGATTTTCGTATGGTATTTATTGATGTATTCTCGTTTTCTTGGTCTCATTTGATAGAATGGAAGATATATTACAGAAATAGAGATGATTTTGATTGGTTTGACAACGACAAGTACCTTGAAATTGAGCTCAAAGTAGCGAAAATGTTCGATTTTTGACGATGTTCAAGAGTAAACAAATCACACCATGCATCCAATAAACATCAACTGGCGAGTCTAATATTCATGCACAAGTGCTCTAATATTATTTATACCATTTTTAGAATGATGCAGTTGTATACAAACAGTAAATCTTCTATTTTTTTGTGAGAATAAAAATTCAAAATGAAAAGCAAAAGTAATGTAAGAGGGGCCTGGAAACGTGACTAATGAACAGAGAAGACGTTATTGTAGTGCCAGGAATGTCTGCCTTGTTTATTCTGGACCCTATTTTGAAATTGGCATCGTTTGAAATTTTTGTGAAATTGGCCAAATTGCCATTTTCTGACCACTATTTTGGGTAGTTGTAATTGGTAAATAGGCGGTTTCTTGTACTCAATCGATAGAAGAAATGGAGTTCTAGCGAAATAGCTATACTTTTAGTTGACTGAGACATTAGAATTTGCCGAAAATAGGGCTCAAAATGGGCGAAATCGCCGATGCGTAAGTGTCATGGCTACCGCTAACTTCGCGAAAGCATAATTTCGTTAGTTTTCGATCAAATTTCATACTTTTTGTGGCGTTATGATCGGAAAAAGATTCTCTATCATTTCATAAGAAATTTTTTTTTTTTTTTAAATTCTTGGACCCTGAGAACGAGTTTCGGAGACCCCCCTTGGACCCTGAAAGGGTTAAGTGCAGTGTTGATTGAACCAACAGGAAGTTAAACACCGAATAACCAACTATCAGATGATCGATGAACTAATACATTTATGTGAATCATCATAACCATCTATGTCATTCAGTACAAGGAATGGTGAAAGCTGGACTTACTTGATGGAACATTCTTCTACTGCATTCTGCTTTTCATCTAAAGTCTCAGTTACATCATTTTGAATGACAGGACTATTTTGTTGAGGTTTATAACCAAATCTGAAATGTAAAAAAAAAAACAGGAGCCTATAATTCTGTTATAACCTCCCTGACTATTAACTAAGTATTTTTCCTGTTATGTTACATTATATATCTCAGTTCATTTATTGCAAGATATTTTCCCCACATCTAATTTCTACCCCCTGAATTCTCTACAAATTATTTACCACACACATTGCTCTTAACCCTTTCAGGGTTGGTGCTGTACTAGTACATTTTACGAGCAGGGGTTGGTGCCGTACTAGTAAGCGGGAAACAGTTGATAGGCCTAGGGATGAGAGAATGGGTCTGCGCGGTCAGTGTGCGCAGTAGGAAAAAAATTGGGCATCCAGTGGTGCATTGTGGGAACACCATTTCAGTACACCTTGTCCACCATGCCTCACAGCAAGAAACACCTTACTCCTCGGTGAATTGGGACACTTTTATTTCCCAGTGACAGTTCTAACGGTGATGGGGGTGTCAGTGAAGGTGACTTTCAAGGTTTTGAGGCGGTTGTGACCGAAACTAGTGACCATAATACCAGTATAGGTGAGGAAAACCCAGACGACCCACAGCCGTCCACCTCTGGTGCTGTGGCGTCTTGTTTACGTCCAGTTGTACCAGAACGAAGGCGGAAACTCCTATTTACTCATATCCCGGACTCAGATGTGAGCAATGGTGATGATAGTGATAGTGAATATGAACTCCAAGCCCTTTGAAATAGTTCCAGTAGTGCGAGTGAAGGGGAATATTCACCAGTGAAGCGTCAGTATATACGACGGTATATGAGCTCTGGTAGTGTGCCATATGCTCTTCCAAGGGTTAGGAGTACATCTCGGAGTACATCCCGTGGGCGTACAACAGGAAGTGATAGTGCAAATGAAGATGATAGTGTTGCAATTGGCATGAGAAATGTGCATGCAACTGGTGGTGGTGTAGTGGTGGTGGTGCCGGGCGCGAGGCACCAGCAGTGGACCATGCTGGCACCGACGCCGCTGAGTCAGCTCAGCTACAACAAAGGCAACCCTCACCCACCCACCAACCCCCACAACCACAACCTCCACTTCCACAACCCCCACAACCACCTGTAAATATCCAGTACCCACCATCAGACCGCACCTGGGATTGGCAGGAAGCTGCGAATTTTATTCCCAATCCCCATCAGTTTGATGAAAGTCACAGTGGAATATCCCCATCTTGTCCACTTGGGAACAATGCCACTGAACTGGAATGTTTCGAGTTATTCTTTGACGAACCCCTGATGGACATTATTATCAGGGAAAGCAACAGATACTTCGATTACACAATGGCAAACACGATTCTTTCACCAAAATCACGTCTACACCAGTGGAAGGAGACAACTGTGGCAGAGATGTATCTTTTCTTTGCCACAATAATGCTTATGCCACATGTGTATAAGCACCGTATCAAATCATACTGGTCAACAGACCGATTGATTGCAACACCAACTTTAAGTGATATTATACCAGTGAATCGATTTGTGCTACTGTTACGCATGTTACATTTTTCAGACAAAACCAGGCCTGACAGAACTGACAGGTTATATAAGATTAGGACTGTGTTTCTGTATCTGAAAGAGAAATTCAGTATGTAATTTTATCCCTTCAGGAAGCTTGTTATTGATGAGTCTTTGATTCTGTTCAAAGGTAGACTGTCATTGAAGCAGTGTATACCAAGCAAAAGGAAACGCTTTGGTATAAAGTTGTTTGTGCTTTGTGATTGCTACAGTGGTCTTGTATTGGAAATTATTGTGTACACTGGAAGTAATACATTGAAAGATACCAGGAAGTTACTGGGTATCTCTGGTGATGTGGTTAGAACAATGATGGAACCATATCTTGGCAAGGGGCATATATTATATACTGATAACTGGTACACAAGCCCCACCCTCAGTGATTTTTTGAGAGTGAACATGACAGATGTGTGCGGAACAGTTCGTGCAAATCGTAAGCATATGCCTAGGTTCGATGCAAGCACTCGTAGAGGTGAGGTGCAGGCATTTTGCTGCCAATGATATCATGGCATTTCGGTGGCATGACAAACGATATGTCACACTGTTGTTATCAATTCACCCTAATGAAATGGCAGACAGTGGCAGGGTGAATAGAGACCGATGAACCCATTCTAAAACCTGCAGCTGTGATGGACTACACTCTCAATATGCATTCAGTGGACAAATGTGACATGCAGATTGGGTTTGCTGATTGTGTTAGAAAGAGTTATAAGTGGTACATAAAACTTTTTTCACATTCTGGACATTTCCATGCTCAATGCTTATAATGTTTATAAGTTGAAGACCACAAACAAACCACCATATGGCGAATTTTGTTTGTCTGTCATCAGGCAAATAATCACCAAATACCAAGGAACACCACCTGCAATAGAAAACCGCCTATGAAATTACCAACAACTACCCTCTCGTCTGAGGCATGGTGAACACTTCCTAATGAAACTGCCTGCTACTGCTTGCAAGAAAAAGGCTCAGAAGAGGTGTTATGTCTGTGCACATACAAAAAGACGCCCACAGCAACGCAAAGACACTTGTTATATGTGTGAAGAATGTGAAACACTACTGTGCATGTCACCATGTTTCAAAGACTTCCACAGGCTGCAGAAGTTCTAGGAACATATGCAGTGACTATATGTATATATATATGATTGAACAATAGTTATAAACATTATTTTACATTGTACATTGTTGTAAATATGTTTTGTAAACAAAATAGTGATATAAACTTTATGCCATTATTGTGTAAGAATTTTTATTTTATTAACACATCGGCCGATTCCCACCAAGGCAGGGTGGCCTGAAAAAGAAAAACTTTCATCATCATTCACTCCATCACTGTCTTGCCAGAGGGGTGCTTTACACTACAGTTATAAAACTGCAACATTAACACCCCTCCTTCAAAGTGCAGACACTGTACTTCCCATCTCCAGGACTCAAGTCAAGTAAGAATTAGCGAGTGAATATTTGAAAAACAGCACTTATAGTGGTCTCACAGGCCATAAAAGTTATTTTGAAAAAAAAAAAAAAAAAATTAAAAGCGATAAGAAAACAACTCGAAAAAACTAAACAGTTTACCGGCCGACCGGCAGTCAGCGATGTTGCCATAAGCGGTTCAATTTCTGTCAACTTGAAGCCTCCATATCTCCGTAAGTAGATCGCAAATTTTTTTTGAAAAACTATCATTTCATAAGATAAAATAGTTTTTTTTTTCCGAATATTTCTCGACCCTGGGAACAAGTTTCCGAGAAGGCCTGTCGACCCCCAAAGGGTTAAAGATGACATCTGATGTCTATCATGCCTATTAAAATCTATTAATGTCTAGTACAGTGGACCCTCGCTATTCGAACACTCCAAAACTCACCCTTTTATGCAAGTTTATTATTGAAAGTGCTTTTATAAGTGTATTTTTGGGGGTCTGAAATGGACTAATCTAATTTACATCATTCCTTATGGGAATAAATTCGTTTGGTAACAGCACTTGAACAGCATTCTGGAATGAGGGTGAGTTTTGGAGTGTTCGAATAGCGAGGGTCCACTTAATTTTGATAGGGTGGATACTGAGCATTTCTAAATTACATGTCATAGGTTTTATGATAAAGACCCAGGTCAGGACAAGAGACCTTTTTTCTGAGAAGATAAACACATCATCTACTTAGAAGCCATTCACTCAAGTTTTACAGTAAGTACATACTATACTATTTTGTATTTAATAAAAACAAAACATAATAAAATTGCATGTTATTTAATTTTTCATACTATTTCAAAATTAAAAATAATACAAAGCAATATGAATAACATATCAAGTATTACAACTGTCTTTTTGATCTAGGCTTCATTCTAGCAAAATTATTAATTATCTTATCTTTGTTTCAGTAACCAATTATCTTTTCAAGGAGAGCAATGATAACCTGGACAATCTGTCCTCACTCACTGTAGAATGCATATAAGACTTTATGAAGACACCATGTACAGTTTAGGGCATTTATTAGTCCTGTACCATTTACAACCAAAGACTTCATGAGTTTGAATTGGCTAAATGATTGCTCTGAAACCATTTAACTTATTGACAAGGCCAGAAAAGTATGAAGAAATGTCGCCAGGTTAGGACAAATGGAACATATCATCAGGGATCATGAATTTTAGCACAATACTGATGGTTAATTGATATTTGAATTGGTTTCACTACTTGTGTTCAGTATCTCATACTGTACACTGCTTTCCATTCCCCAGTTCTGGTACTACAGTAAGCTACAGCAAATGAAAGAGGCAAGGGCAAAAAAGGCAGTGAATGTGCTTGGCTGAGCTGAGAATATTATATTATTTATGTCACCTTACATGATCATGAGAAAGAAAAGATCAGCAATTCTGCCAGAGTGCAAAGAATTAACAGGTTTCCATTTCACACTCATCTGATAGATAGGTAGTGCCTGTCTGGACAGATGCTGTCTCTACCAACCTTCTGACAGTAAATAAAAAAAAAAAATGAGAAAGAGGGATAGAAAAAAAAGGGCAGGCAGTGTGGAGAATATAGCAAGATGTCTTCTCTACAGAGTATAAATTTCTGGAAACACAGGATAAAACCCCAAAGAAACCCAATATGATTAATTCTTTAGGACTTTATCTTGACTCAGAAAAGATTATAAGATGTCGAGGAAGAATTCATAATTCTTCGCTACCTAAAGAAGTAATACATCCAATGTTGATCCCCAAAAATCATTGGCTAACAAAACTGATTGTTAAAAATGCCCACAGTAACATGTTACATGGTGGAGTAGCTGACACACTTTGTCACATACTACAATCCTACTGGATACCTCAAGGTCGATAAAGCATGAAAAAACAAACAAGGGACTGCATTACTTGTTGTCACTTCGATATGCGAGTATGTATGTCAGTATCCAGGTCCACCTCCATACCCCGCTGAGCGAGTATGTCATGTCTATCCATTTGAGGTGACAGATGTAGATTACACTGGACCAATAATTTTAACTAAAACAGTTGACAAAGTTCCCATCAAGGTGTACATCTGTCTGTTCATCTGTGCTACGACTAGAGCAGTACATATAGAAGTAGCCACTGGCATGTCTGCTGAAACCTTTATCAAACTATTCAGAAGGTTTGCAGCCAGAAGGGCGTGTCCCAGACTGATAATTTCAGACAATGCAACGAACTTTGTTACTAGTACAGTGGTCCCTTGGTTTTCATGCATCTACAAACTCGAACATTTATGTAAGTGTATTTTCATAAGTGCTGTTGCAAGTGTATTTTTGGGGGTCTGAAATAGACTAACCTACTTGACATTATTTCTTAAGGAAGTAAATTCGTTCGGTAATGGCACTTGAGCAGCATTCTGGAACGAATTTTCGGCGAAAACCGAGGGACCACTGTACTGTTTAAATAAGCAAGATCTTTGATCAACCAGAGGTACGTACAACAGATGCTGAATCAATGCAATTGTCGTTGGAGATACATTCCTCCTAAGGCTCCATGGTAAGGCAGATTTTATGAAAGAATGACAGGCACTGTAAAACGTTTAAGAAAGACTTCATCATCAGCAAATCGACTTTGAAGAATTTTGAACAGTCGCAACTTAAGTAGAAAACAGTCAACAACAGACCTCTAACTTTTGTTACTGATGATCTCATTTACTCCATGGCAGGCTTGAATCAGTTCCTCCCATGAATGATAAAGAAATCATGGAGGATCTTACTTATCTCGAACCTGAGCAACTCAGACATAAATTCAAACACCTTAACCCTTTGGGGGTCCAAGGACCCTCTCCGACACTCGTTCTCAGGGTCCAAGAATTTAAAAAAAAAAAAAAAAAAAAATTTCTTATGAAATGATAGAGAATCTTTTTTCCGATCACAACGCCACAAAAATTATGAAATTTGATCGAAAACTAACGTAATTATGCTTTCGCGAAGTTAGCGGTCATTATCAATGACATTTACGCATCGGCGATTTTGCCCAATTTGAGCCCTATTTTTTTGGCAAATTCCAATGTGTCAGTCTACTAAAATTATAGCTATTTTGCTAGAACTCCATTTTTTCTATCGATTGAGTACAAGAAACCGCCTATTTACCAATTTCAACTACCCAAAATAATGGTCAGAAAATGGCAATTTGGCCAATTTCACACAAATTTCAAACGATGCCAATTTCAAAATAGGGTCCATAATAAACAAGGCAGATATTCCTGGCACTAAAATAACATCTTCTCTGTTCATTAGTCATGTCTCCAGGCCCCTCTTACATTACTTTTGCTTTCCATTTTGAATTTATATTCTCACAAAAAATAGAAGATTTACTGTTATGTATACAACTGCATCATTGTAAAAATGGTATAAATAATATCAGCGCACTTGTGCAAGAATATTAGACTCTCCAGTTGATGTGTATTCTACGCATGGTGTGATTTGTTTACTCTTGAACACCGGCCAAAATCGAACATTTTCGCTACTTTGCGCTCAGTTTCAAGGTACTTGTCATCGTGAAACCAGTCAAAATTATCTCTATTTCTGTAATATATCATCTATTCTATAAAATGAGACTAAGAAAACGAGAATACAAGCATAAATACCATACGAAAATAGACTGCAAAGTCGCTGTTTTAAACCAAAAACACGGTCAGTTTTTTTCCTCATTATGCACTGTGTGGTGCAGGAATTTTTTTATACTGCACACACTGACCACACAGACCCATTCTATCACATCTAGGCCTAACAGCCTGTTTCTGCTTGATTTAAGGGCCCTAGAATTTAGGCGTACTAGTACGACCATAACCCCAGGGCGTAAGCTGTACTAGTACGGCCAAAACCCCGAAAGGGTTAATAAAGTGATTAAACGTTGGGAGAAAATTTGGCGAAAAGACTATCTCACCTCACTGAGAGAATACTTCTATGGAGCTGGTGTTCCTGAAAATCATACATCTTTAAGACCTGGTGACATAGTGATTATTGACAATGATGGTCCAAGGTCTCAATGGCCTCTTGGAAAAATAGTGACCATACATCCTGATGCAAATGGAACCATCTGGACAATTGAAGATTTGAGCAAAGGTGTAGTGAATAAGTGGACAACAGATAAACTAGTGTCGTTAAAATTACACAGTGTTGAAAACAAACTTAGTAATTCTCCAGAAACCCCACAGACTAAAGTTGTTAAGAAAAGACAATCAGCAGTGGTGGCGAGTGAGAAAATCAAAATGTTAAGAGATGAATAGTTCACCCATGGCGAACTTTCGTCTGCCCCCAGTGTGGAGAAAATTTTCCAGTAAAGGGGGTATCTCTCAGCCCCCTTCAGCCCTCTGAGGGACTTAGCCCTCCCGGAAGGGGCTAGTGGACTCTTACTTCCTCAAACAGATTTATTGAACCCACATGTTCATACCGTAACATCACAAGACATACTTTCCTCTCCTGGCTAGACTTGTTGCAACTACACAGTGACAGTTAAACAAGAGTAATTACTCTTTCTACTTAGAAGGAAAATTAAGGGAAAACCTGTACCCACTTTATCTACAAGTTGGAACTATTAAGAATTCTAGTCTTTAGCTAGATAACAAGAAACCTATCTTCTTGTATGTATTAAATACTGTTGCGATGTGTAGAAAGAGAGAGAAATAAAGCTGAGTTCAGTATATCCTTTGTGGGGACGAGGAGGAACAAGAGGGTGGAGGGCCTCGGATTGCTTCAAGGAACGGACGAGAGACGTGTGTCACGAGGGCGTTGCCTCCTTATCGTTAAAAGACAAAGGGACAGTAGTTACCAGTGCTTTCTTGACTCTTGTTCATCCTAACATTCTCAGGAAACTAGGAAAGTTAGACTAGTTTCCTTATATGAGTCAGGAAATTCACGGTAGAACTAATCATGTAGTGTTAATGCATATCCGTGTTCTTCCTGCGGTGGATAATTCCATGAAACTATGAACAAGTGATGATATTGAATGACTTGTGTAACTGGTATTGCGAGTGATTGCAACAAACATTTCTGACGTGTTGTGACGAACACAAGTGCAACATTCTCTGTGTGACACTTCTGCATTCATCCATAAGACAACATTCTTAGCCCACATGGTGCAGTCAATGCCACAAGCTCACGTTACACAAGCAAGGTAAGTCTTAATTTCACTTGTAATGCCATTATGTACTGCAGTCCATGGGCAGACACAAGGTGATTAAGGCTGACCTATTCTAGACCGTTATGTGAAAGGCAACCACAAAACTCAGGCGAGTAGTTTACCACACTCCAGTAAATTGTTATACTGGAAAATATATATGTTAGGTTCTTAACCTTAACTATACTCATCATTCTACAGCTCAGAGGTGGGGCTACCATGACTCAATCGAAGGAGACTTCTTGACTGCGGCTGCAAGAGGTCTGAGTCATCACTTAAGCTAAGTATATTTCAGTTTATGTAGGAAAGTAGACTTGGCTGGTAAATTCCCCACAGGCAGGGTTAAATAAATGAATAAATAAAGTACGTAAAAATGTAATTTTGAATATACGTATTATAGAATGTCCTAAATTTATGAAAGATTGGGAAATACTTTCACAAATTGTGTAGAAAACTTACTTGGACAGATAGCGTTCCAACTTATCAATGTCATATGCTTGCAGATTCAAATTTTCCTGAATGGATTTAAGGTAGCTGGAGAAGGTGCCAAATGATTTCAGTTTGTGACGTACATCTTCAGACAAGTTCTGCAAGGCAACCAAAGAAGGAACAAAACATATTAGTTTTTTGTCAGGAAACAAAATAAGAATAGTGATAAGAGGGAGGCTATCATGGTGAAACATGGGCTTTAAATGTTGCAGTGATCAAGCTGAAGGCAGAGATATTTAAGAACAATATGAAGTGTGAATATTTTGCAAAGAAATTGGAGCACAGCAACTTGAAAACTGTAGTCACTAAGAGTATTAGGCCAGAGGGGTTGTTAAGGTGGTTTAAGCATTTAGAGAGCCTGGAGGAAAATAGGATGACTAAGAGGGTACATAAATATGAGGTGGAAAGGAGGGGTAGGGGTCATTCCAGTCATAAAAGATTGAACATGCAGCAGGGAGGTGTGGAAGTGTTAGACTGGGGATTGTGGAGACAAATGGTTTTAGAGACCTGACATACTGTTGGTGTGTGAGAAAAGTAACATAAATGTTTCAGGAGAAACAGGGTAGCTAGATGTGCATCCTGAATGTGGCAAGAACAGTGCCTGCGCTCTAAAGAGGGAATAGGGATGTTGCAGTTCAGAAGTCATTTGAATTATTATGAATAATTTATGGAAATAAATGGTATAAAATACCGACACAATGGAAAAATAAACACAGAAACATCCAGAGACCTCCAAACGTGTAGTATTTCAGAACACTAGTACGCAGGCAGATCTGATGATCCAAGGAATGCCTGTGTTCAACACCGAAATTCACACAACCATTTAATCAACTACAGAAACGCAAGACTTATCGCCAGAGAAGACAACACTCAGTACCGAAGAATCCTGGAATCATCACTTATCTGCATATCCAACAACTTCAACCAGAACAACGGCTTCTACAACATAGCTGAAACCCTTGCCAAGAAACTTCTTCATCGCTATCCCACATAAGAACTTAAAGCTACCCAAGGTTCTAGACTCTATCACCCTACTTTGAAGATTGTCATATGCAGCATTCTCCATCTGACCCAGCATTTTCCACCTGACTAAATCCTACAAATACTTATGTACCATTTATCCAGGTACAGTGGACCACCGAGTTACGAGCACCTCGGAAATCATACAAGTATGTAAGTACAATATTGTAAGTGCTTTTGTAAGTGTATTTTTGGGGGGTCTGAAATGGACTAACCTACTTGACATTATTCCTTAAGGGAGAAAATTCATTCGGTAATAGCACTTGAGCAGACTTCTGGAATGAATTATGCTCGTTACTCGGGGGTCCACTGTATATCTGTTTGTGACTTGATAAAGCTCACTGCGTGGGCAAAATGTTGTCAATAAAGGATCACATTATACTGCTTATGTGTTTATTTGTCCAATGAATAATTTATACAAGTACAGTGGACCCCCGGATTTCGTACTGCTCCCAACTCAAACACTTATGTAAGTGTATTTTTGTAAGTGCTTTAGTAAGTGTATTTTTGGGGGTCTGAAACGGACTAATCTAATTTACATTCGTCCTTATGGGAACAAATTAGTTCTGTAACGGCACTCGAACAGCCTTCTGGAAAGAATTATTGGCAAAATCCGGGGGTCCACTATATATACAGTGGTACCTCGGTTAACGATGGTCCCCAAACTCGCCCTTTTATGTAAGTTTATTTTTTTAAATGCTTTTATAAGTGTATTTTTGGGGGTCTAAGAGGACTAGTCTATTTTACATTATTCCTTATGGGGATAAATTCGTTTGGTAATGGCACTTGAACAGCATTCTGGAATGAAAAAATATTGTTAACCGAGGTACCACTGTATATTTTTTTCAGCAAACTGGCCGTATCCCACCAAGACATGGTGACATAAAAAGAAAAAAGAAAGTCACTAGCACTTTGCTCTAGGCATTTTAGTCACGTTTTACAATGTGCATGGCTTATGGAGGAAGAATTCTTTCCCACTTCCCCATGGAGATAAAAGGAAATAAAGAACAAGAACCATTAAGAAAATAGAAGAAAACCCAGTAGGGTGTTTTTTTTTATTAACACATCGGCCGATTCCCACCAGGGCAGGGTGGCCCGAAAAAGAAAAACTTTCATCATTATTCACTCCATCACTGTCTTGCCAGAGGGGTGCTTTACACTACAGTTATAAAACTGCAACATTAACACCCATCCTTCAGAGTGCAGACACTGTACTTCCCCTTTCCAGGACTCAAGTCCGGCCTGCCGGTTTCTCTGAATCCCTTCATAAATGTTACTTTGCTCACACTCCAACAGCACATCAAGTATTAAAAACCATTTGTCTCCATTCACTCCTATCAAATACGCTCACGCATGGTTGCTGGAAATCCAAGCCCCTCGCACACAAAACCTCTTTTACCCCCTCCCTCCAACCTTTCCTATGCCGACCCCTACTCCGCCTTCCCTCCACTACAGATTTATACACTCTCGAAATCATTCTGTTTCGTTCCATTCTCTCTACATGACCGAACCACCGCAACAACTCCTCCGCAGCCCTCTGGATAATAGGTTTGGTAATCCTGCACCTCCTCCTAATTTCCAAACTCCGAATTCTCTGTATTATATTCACACCACACATTGACTTCAGACATGACATCTCCACTGCCTCCAGCCTTCTCCTCGTTGCAACATTCATCACCCATGCTTCACACCCATATAAGAGTGTTGGTATAACTATACTCTCATACATTTCCCTCTTTACTTCCATGGACAAAGTTCTTTGTCTCCACAGACTCCGAAGTGCACCACTCACTCTTTTCCCCTCATCAATTCTATGATTCACCTCATCCTTCATAGACCCATCTGCTGACATGTCCACTCCCAAATATCTGAATACATTCACCTCCTCCATACTCTCTCCCTCCAATCTGATATCCAATCTTTCGTCACCTAATCTTTTTGTTATCCTCATCACCTTACTCTTTCCTATATTCACTTTCAATTTTCTTCTTTTACATACCCTACCAAATTCATCCACCAACCTCTGCAACTTCTCTTCAGAATCTCCCAAAAGCACTGTGTCATCAGCAAAAAGCAACTGTGACAACTCCCACTTTGTATTTGATTCTTTGTCTTTTAACCCCACACCTCTTGCCAAGACCCTCGTATTCACTTCTCTTACAACCCCATCTATAAATATATTGAACAACCACGGTGACATCACACATCCTTGTCTAAGGCCTACTTTTACTGGGAAATAATCTCCCTCTCTCCTACACACTCTAACCTGAGCCTCACTATTCTCATAAAAGCTCTTCACTGGTTTCAGTAATCTACCTCCTATTCCATACACCTGCAACATCTGCCACATTGCCCCCCCTATCCACCCTATCATATGCCTTTTCCAAATCCATAAATGCCACAAAAACCTCTTTACCCTTATCTAAATACTGTTCACCTATATGTTTCACTGTAAACACTTGGTCTACACACATTCATGCAGGGAGTGCAGCGGGCATGCAGGGAGTGCAGCGGGCATGCAGGGGGTGCAGCGGGCATGCAGGGGGTGCAGCGGGCATGCAGGGGGTGCAGCGGGCATGCAGGGGTGCAGCGGGCATGCAGGGGTGCAGCGGGCATGCAGGGGTGCAGCGGGCATGCAGGGGGTGCAGCGGGCATGCAGGGGTGCAGCGGGCATGCAGGGGGTGCAGCGGGCATGCAGGGGGTGCAGCGGGCATGCAGGGGGTGCAGCGGGCATGCAGGGGGTGCAGCGGGCATGCAGGGGGTGCAGCGGGCATGCAGGGGGTGCAGCGGGCATGCAGGGGTGCAGCGGGCATGCAGGGGGTGCAGCGGGCATGCAGGGGTGCAGCGGGCATGCAGGGGTGCAGCGGGCATGCAGGGGTGCAGCGGGCATGCAGGGGTGCAGCGGGCATGCAGGGGGTGCAGGGGTGCAGCGGGCATGCAGGGGTGCAGCGGGCATGCAGGGGTGCAGCGGGCATGCAGGGGTGCAGCGGGCATGCAGGGGGTGCAGCGGGCATGCAGGGGTGCAGCGGGCATGCAGGGGTGCAGCGGGCATGCAGGGGTGCAGCGGGCATGCAGGGGTGCAGCGGGCATGCAGGGGTGCAGCGGGCATGCAGGGGTGCAGCGGGCATGCAGGGGTGCAGCGGGCATGCAGGGGTGCAGCGGGCATGCAGGGGTGCAGCGGGCATGCAGGGTGCAGCGGGCATGCAGGGGTGCAGCGGGCATGCAGGGGTGCAGCGGGCATGCAGGGTGCAGCGGGCATGCAGGGGCATGCAGCGGGCATGCAGCGGGCATGCAGGGAGTGCAGCGGGCATGCAGGGAGTGCAGCGGCATGCAGGGAGTGCAGCGGGCATGCAGGGAGTGCAGCGGGCATGCAGGGGTGCAGCGGGCATGCAGCGGGCATGCAGGGGTGCAGCGGGCATGCAGGGGTGCAGCGGGCATGCAGGGGGTGCAGCGGGCATGCAGGGGGTGCAGCGGGCATGCAGGGAGTGCAGCGGGCATGCAGGGAGTGCAGCGGGCATGCAGGGAGTGCAGCGGGCATGCAGGGAGTGCAGCGGGCATGCAGGGAGTGCAGCGGGCATGCAGGGAGTGCAGCGGGCATGCAGGGAGTGCAGCGGGCATGCAGGGAGTGCAGCGGGCATGCAGGAGTGCAGCGGGCATGCAGGGAGTGCAGCGGGCATGCAGGGAGTGCAGCGGGCATGCAGGGGGCATGCAGGGAGTGCAGCGGGCATGCAGGGAGTGCAGCGGGCATGCAGGGACTGCAGCGGGCATGCAGGGAGTGCAGCGGGCATGCAGGGAGTGCAGCGGGCATGCAGGGAGTGCAGCGGGCATGCAGGGAGTGTAGCGGGCATGCAGGGAGTGTAGCGGACATGCAGGGAGTGTAGCGGGCATGCAGGGAGTGTAGCGGGCATGCAGATAGTGTAGCAGGCATGCAGGGAGTATAGTTGGTGGAGTGACTCTGAAGCTGGTCCTAGTGGCATTAAATGACAAAGAAGTGAAGTAACCCCAGAGAGGGCTTTGCTCCCTATAGTCCTTATGGAGGAGGATTCCCCTTCCAAACAATAACTCCTCCCTCTTTCCTCCTCCTTATCTTCCAGAAGCCAGCATTAGTCTTCAATAAAGGTATGTAATACTGATTTAATTGTTAATTTTTTTTTGTGAATATTTTTGTCTGGAACGGATTAATTGTATTTACATTAATTCTTATGGGAAATATTATTGAGGTTTTCAGCCATTTCAGTGTTAGGCTGAGCTTCTGGAACGGATTACGGCCGATAACCGAAGGTCCACTGTACGCCCCGATGGCACGGTGGCTAGTGCTCTTGCATCACGGGGCCGAAACATTTTGAAGTGTTTCGTTACACACACACATACATACAACAGGCCTAGTGTCTAATAGACATGTGCCTAGGACAAAATGGTAACTAACTAACATGTTATCCTGCATGTTTATGAGAAAAAAAAATATCAGCAATCCTGCCATCGTGTAAAACAATTAGATTTTCGTTTCACACTCACTTGGGAGGACTGTAGTACCTCCCTGGGTGGTTGCTGTCTACCAACCTACTACTACTAACCTATTACCTATAGCAGTACAATATACTCAAAATGAGCATTATAAATATGCTCCTTTTTTAGAGAAAATTCAATATCACAAGCAGGCCCATTCCTGTAACACTGGTAAACAACCAAAATGCTTTTGAGACCAGAGTAGCAATTTCCAACTAATTTTAGGTTCCTAATAATGAATATCATGGCTGAAATTGTTTGTTAGCTCTACTTTTCAATATACACCTACGTGTCACAACAGGTTGCAACAGGCTTGCGGCAGTGTTTCTTACCACACTCAGTCTCACTGCCCTTCATTATTGTTCCAGCAATCATAGAAGGTGGTAGTGTTGTGCAAGTTTATATTTTGAGGTGAAAGGTAGGTGATTTTCTTAGCCAAACACTTTAAAGTTATAGTAAATCTTCGGTGAGCAAGCTATTGATATGCATGTGAGGCATATTATATTAATTTTGTTTTCCTACTGAATGATATAAATACTTCTGCTTAGTTGTCATGCTCTCTATTATAATGATAAATTAATGAATAAATTTTCTGTTTATCTTCTATCTGTTTGTTGTTTTCCTCTTTCAGATGCCTCATTCTTGTGTGAATAGGGCAGACAACTTCTGCTACATTTGTGGTGAGGTGACCTTTGCATCACAGAAGTGCTGTATAACTGCTATGGTTAGAAAGGCATATCACCTATACGTATTTTGGATGCAAGATTGGTGACCAGGATAAGAAGTGGGCTCCACACATATGCTTCAACAATTGTGCTACTAACCTTCACCAATGGTTGAACAGGAAGAGGAAAGGAATGCCTTTTGCTGTGCCAATGACATGGCAGGAGCCAACAGGACATACCAAGAATTGTTATTTCCACATGGTACCTCCAGTACAAAAGGGCTTGTCACAGAAAAAAAGGGGTCCACTGAATATCCAAACATTCCATCAGCTATTCGCCCAGTTCCACATGGAGAACGTCTACCTGTTCCTGATGCACCAACTTCGGTATCCTTCGAGTCAGATGAAGGAAACAGTGAGGAGGAAGAAGAGAAGGATGACAGTGCTGGATTACAGAGTGACCGAAGCTTTGATGAAGTACACTCCTCTAGGCCACATCTCATAACAAAAGGGGAACTCTGTGACCTTGTCAGGGATCTGCAACTACCCAAAAATAAGGCAGAGCTGCTAGGCTCTCGTCTTCAACAGTGGAATCTCCTAGCAGCTGATGTGAAGATTCCAAAATTTCATGACTGTCAGCAGCAGTTCAACTATTTCTTCATAATGAAAGGTGCTTTAGTGGCTTGCAACAATATTAATGGTCTGATGGAAGCACTTGGCATCGACTACAAACCCAGTCACTGGAGGCTGTTCATAGATTCATCAAAAACAAGTCTGAAAGATGTCTTGCTGCATAACGGCAATAGTAAACCATAAGTTCCTGTGGGCTATGCACCACATATGAAAGAAACTTATGAGAATATAAAGCATATGTTGCAGTGGATGAAATATGATGAACATCAATGGCAGCTCTGTGGTGACTTAAAGGTTGTTGCTCTTGTGATGGGCTTGCAGGGCAGATACACAAAGTACTGCTGCTTTCTATGTGAATGGGACAGCCGTGCAAGAGGTTACCACTACATCAGGAGAGACTGGCCACCTCATCAATCATTGGAGCCTGAGATGAAAAATGTTCAACATCCACCTCTCATTGAACCAAACAAAATTTTGCTACCACCACTACACATAAAACTGGGGCTCATGAAAAACTTTGTAAAAGCTATGGACAAATCCAGTCAGGGATTCAAGTATTTAACATCAAAATTCTGACGCTAAGACAAGAGAGAGAGTCTTCAATGGTCCTCAGATTCAAGAGCTTCTTAAAGATGGTAACTTTGAATCAGACCTTCATGGGGAGGAGAAAGCTGCTTGGGAAGCATTAAGTTAGTGCCGAAGGGATTTTTTGGAAACAGAAGGGAAAGCAACTATGAAGAATTGGTGGAAAACCTCATCAAGGCTTACAAGAACATGGGATGTAACATGTCACTTAAAATCCACTTTTTGGACTCGCATTTAGACTTTTTCCAGCAAACTGTGGGGCAGTTAGTGACGAACATGGTGAAAGGTTTCACAAAGATATTTCAACCATGGAAAAATGGTACCAGGGCAAATGGGGCACAAGAATGCTTTCAGACTATTGCTGGCATTGCAAGAGATGATTCTTCAGCCCACTATAAGCGTTAAGCAAAAAGGCAGAGAGTAGGTACGGATTAGAGTTTAAAACATACTGACACACATTGAACGTTATAATAAAATAATAAAATATTACATGTCTCGCATCTTTAAATCTATAGCCAATAAGCTTTTTTCAAGGTGATATTTGGATTCAGGACATGAAAATACATAAGAATTAACTAATTCATTTAAGAAGCATACAACTTTTCAAAAATTGTTGACCAGTGTAATTAAAGATATGCAATTTACATATTTCAAATAGGTAATTAAAGAAGGACAAAGAATGCCACTCACCTCTTTTAAGTCTTGAACTTCATTTTTTGATTTTTCTAAGACCTTTATCATAGTTCTGTGGTTTCTCACTGAAAAGAAACACCAATGAACATAGGCCTGAAAATACTTATAAAGTGATAATACTATTATGTTTGAGGAATTAAATAAAGGTTTTTAAAAACAAAAACCCTACCTCAAAAATGAAGAAATTTGTACAAAGCATTTATTAAACGTTGGTAGACAGCAACCACTCAGAGGTACTACTGTCCTACCAAGTGAGTGTAAACTGAAGCCCTGTATTTGTTTTACATGATGGTAGGATTGCTGGAGTCTTTTTTCTGTCTCATAAACATGCAAGATTTCAGGTACGTCTTGCTACTTCTACTTACACTTAGGTCACACTACACATAATAATAATAATAATAATAATAATAATAATAATAGTTTATTGGGACATGATACAAAGATTTAAAATTGGTTTATGAGATTACAAGAGGTGTACATGCCAAAAGCCCCTAATATGCAGAGCATTGTGGGCAGACTTAAAAATTAACTTAAAACTAAATGGTAAGAATTATAGTAGTACACAGTTTACAATATACAGTGGTCCCTCGGTTTTCGCCGAAAATTCGTTCCAGAATGCTGCTCAGTGCCATTACCGAATGAATTTACTTCCAAGAAATAATGTTACGAGGTTATTTATTTCAGACCCCAAAAATACACTTGCAATAGCACTTACGAAAATACACTTACATAAATGTTCGAGTTTGGAGATGCACGAAAACCGAGGGACCACTGAAGAGTTCTCTCCATTTGTGTACACGTACTGGCTTTGCTAAGTGTATGACTTTAGGTAGTTGATTGGGTGCCCCTAATACCATAGTATGCTAATTTTGTGAGCAGTAAATCATGGTCGACTGTATCAAATGCTTTGCGTAGGTCTATGAAGATTCCCAGCGGGACTTCTTTCTTCTCACGTGCGGTGTATATTAACTCTAACATGTGTGTTATAGCATCGTTTGTGCTCTTGTTAGTCCTGAATCCAAATTGACAGGGGTTGAGTACATTGTGTGAGACGAGGTAGGAATAGATCTGTTTATGAATTAATTTTTCGAAGATTTTAGAAAGCAGTGGTAAATTTGAGATTGGTCTATAATTATTTAAGTCAGTTTGGTCACCTCCTTTGTGGATCGGGGTGACCCTAGCAATTTTGAGAATTGATGGAAAGGTAGAAGATTCAATGGATTTATTGAATAATGCTGCTATAATTGGTGACATACCTGTGAAGCTTTTTTGTACATAAAGGGTGGTAAGCTGTTTATGTCTCCTGCTTTGTTTTTAAGGGTGTTGATTATGAGCGAGACTTCAGTTGAGTTGGTAGGAGCTAGGAATAGTGAGTGTTCGAGCTTGGGATTTTACTCGCTAGATTCTTTCCTATGGTGGAGAAGAAAACATTAATTCTGTTTGCTGTCTCAGTTGGTGAGAGTAGGGGTTCATCTGTTTTTGATAATTTGATGGTATTGTTCGTGGATATCTTTTTATTTCCAGGTCTTTTTCATATCACCTTTTACGGTCTGGAGTCTGTTCTCATAATACAATTTTTTGGACCTTCTTATCAGGCAGTGGACCCCCGGCTAACGAACACCCCGGAAATCGTACAATTATGTAAGTACTGTATAATATTGTAAGTTCTTGTGGAAGTGTATTTTTGGGGGTCTGAAATATACTAACCTACTGTGACATTATTTCTTAAGGACGAATGCTTCGTAATGGCACTTGAGCAGGCTTCTGGAATGAATTTTTTCGTTAGCCGGGGTCCAATGTACAGTGGTCCCTCGGTTTTCGTGGCATCTCCAAACCGAACATTTATGTAAGTGTATTTTCGTAAGTGCTACTATAAGTGTATTTTGGAAGTTAAAAATGAACCATCGTAACATTATTTCTGGTAGCAATTCATTCGGTAATGGCACTTGAGCAGCATTCTGGACAATTTTCGCGAAACCGAGGGACCACTGTATATTGTAAACTGTGTACTATATATTTTACCATTTAGTTTTAAGTTAATTTTAAGTCTGCACAATGCTCTGCATATTAGGGGCTTTTGGCATGTACACCTCTTGTAATCTCATAAACCAATTTTAAATCTTTGTATCATGTCCCAATAAACTATTATTATTATTATTATTATTATTATTATTATTATGTGTAGTGTGACCTAAGTGTAAGTAGAAGTAGCAAGACGTACCTGAAATCTTGCATGTTTATGAGACAGAAAAAAGACTCCAGCAATCCTACCATCATGTAAAACAAATACAGGCTTCAGTTTTACACTCACTTGGTAGGACAGTAGTACCTCCCTGAGTGGTTGCTGTCTACCAACGTTTAATAAATGCTTTGTACAAATTTCTTCATTTTTTGAGGTAGGGTTTTAGTTTTTTAAAAACCTTTTATTTAATTCCTCAAACATAATAGTATTATCACTTTATAAGTATTTTTTCAGGCCTATGTTCATTGGTGTTTCTTTTTCAGTGAGAAACCACAGAACTATGATAAAGGTCTTAGAAAAATCAAGAATGAAGTTCAAGACTTAAAGGTAGGTGAGTGGCATTCTTTGTCCTTCTTTAATTACCTATTTGAAATTAATGTAAATTGCATATCTTTAATTACACTGGTCAACAATTTTTGAAAAGTTGTATGCTTCTTAAATGAGATTAGTTAATTCTTATGTATTTTCATGTCCTGAATCCAAATATCACCTTGAAAAATGCTTATTGGCTATAGATTTAAAGATGCGAGACATGTAATATTTTATTATTTTATTATAACGTTCAATGTGTGTCAGTATGTTTTAAACTCTAATCCGTACCTACTCTCTGCCTTTTTGCTTAACGCTTATAGTGGGCTGAAGAATCATCTCTTGCAATGCCAGCAATAGTCTGAAAGCATTCTTGTGCCCCATTTGCCCTGGTACCATTTTTCCATGGTTGAAATATCTTTGTGAAACCTTTCACCATGTTCGTCACTAACTGCCCCACAGTTTGCTGGAAAAAAGTCTAAATGCGAGTCCAAAAAGTGGATTTTAAGTGACATGTTACATCCCATGTTCTTGTAAGCCTTGATGAGGTTTTCTCCACCATCTTCATAGTTGCTTTCCCTTCTGTTTCCAAAATCCCTTCTCGCACTAACTTAATGCTTCCCAAGCAGCTTTCTCCTCCCCATGAAGGTCTGATTCAAAGTTACCATCTTTAAGAAGCTCTTGAATCTGAGGACCATTGAAGACTCTCTCTCTTGTCTTAGCGTCAGAATTTTGATGTTAAATACTTGAATCCCTGACTGGATTTGTCCATAGCTTTTACAAAGTTTTTCATGAGCCCCAGTTTTATGTGTAGTGGTGGTAGCAAAATTTTGTTTGGTTCAGAGAGGTGGATGTTGAACATTTTTCATCTCAGGCTCCAATGATTGATGAGGTGGCCAGTCTCTCCTGATGTAGTGGTAACCTCTTGCACGGCTGTCCCATTCACATAGAAAGCAGCAGTACTTGTGTATCTGCCCTGCAAGCCCATCACAAGAGCAACAACCTTTAAGTCACCACAGAGCTGCCATTGATGCATCATATTTCATCCACTGCAACATATGCTTTATATTCTCATAAGTTTCTTTCATATGTGGTGCATAGCCCACAGGAACTTATGGTTTACTATTGCCGTTATGCAGCAAGACATCTTTCAGACTTGTTTTTGATGAATCTATGAACAGCCTCCAGTGACTGGGTTTGTAGTCGATGCCAAGTGCTTCCATCAGACCATTAATATTGTAAGCCACTAAAGCACCTTTCATTATGAAGAAATAGTTGAACTGCTGCTGACAGTCATGAAATTTTGGAATCTTCACATCAGCTGCTAGGAGATTCCACTGTTGAAGACAGAGCCTAGCAGCTCTGCCTTATTTTTGGGTAGTTGCAGATCCTGACAAGGTCACAGAGTTCCCTTTTGTTATGAGATGTGGCCTAGAGGAGTGTACTTCATCAAAGCTCGTCACTCTGTAATCCAGCACTGTCATCCTTCTCTTCTTCCTCCTCACTGTTTCCTTCATCTGACTCAAGGATACCGAAGTTGGTGCATCAGGAACAGGTAGACGTTCTCCATGTGGAACTGGGCGAATAGCTGATGGAATGTTTGGACATTAGTGGCCCTTTTTCGTGACGGGCCCCCTTTTGTACGGGAGGTCCCATGTGGAAATACTTCTTGGTATGTCCTGTTGGCTCAAATGTCATTGGAAAAGGGCAAAAGGCATTCCTTTCCTCTTCCTGTTCAACCATTGGTGAAGGTTAGTAGCACAATTGTTGAAGCATATGTGTGGGAGCCCACTTTTACCCCTGGTCACCAATCTTGCATCCAAAATGATAGTGATATCCCTTTTCTAACCATAGCGGGTTATACAGCACTTCTGTGATGCAAAGGTCACCTCACCACAAATGGCAGAAGTTGCCTGCCCTATTCACACAAGAATGAGGCATCTGAAAGAGGAAAACAACAAACAGATAGAAGATAAACAGAAAATTTATTCATTAATTTATCATTATAATAGAGAGCATGACAACTAAGCAGAAGTATTTATATCATTCAGTAGGAAAACAAAATTAATATAATATGCCTCCATGCATATCAATAGCTTGCTCACGAAGATTTACTATAACTTTAAAGTGTTTTAAAAAAATCACCTACCTTCACCTCAAAATATAAACTTGCACAACACTACCACCTTCTATGATTGCTGGAACAATAATGAAGGGCAGTGAGACTGATTTGGGTAAGAAACACTGCCGCAAGCCTGTTGCAACCTGTTGTGACACGTAGGTGTATATTGAAAAGTAGAGCTAACAAACAATTTCAGCCATGATATTCATTATTAGAACCTAAAATTAGTTGGAAATTGCTACTCTGGTCTCAAAAGCATTTTGGTTGTTTACCAGTGTTACAGGAATGGGCCTGCGGGATATTGAATTTTCTCAAAAAAGGAGCATATTTATAATGCTCATTTTGAGTATATTGTACTGCTATGGGGTAATAGGTTAGTAGTAGTAGGTTGGTAGACAGCAACCACAGGAGGTACTACAGTCCTCCCAAGTGAGTGTGAAACGAAAATCTAATTGTTTTACACGATGGCAGGATTGCTGATATTTTTTTCTCATAAACATGCAGGATAACATGTTAGTTAGTTACCATTTTGTCCTAGGCACATGTCTATTAGACACTAGGCCTGTTGTATGTATGTGTGTGTAACGAAACACTTAAAAAATGTTTCGGCCCCGTGATGCAAGAGACCAGCCACCGTCCCATCGGGCGTCAGTGGCCCTTTCCCGGTTATCGGCCGTAACTCCCTCCAGGCTCAGCCAAACCACTGAAATGGCTAAAAACCTCAATAATATTTCCCATAAGAATTAATGTAAATACAATTAATCCGTTCCAGACAAAAATTTCCCCAAAAAAAAAAATTAAATTAAATCAGTATTACATCCTTTATTGAAGACTAATGTGGCTTTGAAGATAAGGGGGAGGAAAGAGGGGGGAGTTATTGTTTGGAAGGGGAATCCTCCTCCATAAGGACTATAGGGGAAAAACCCCTCTGGGGTTATTTACTTCTTTTTCATTTAATGCCACTAGGGCCAGCTTAATACCCACCAACTATTCCCTGCATGCCTGCTACACTATCTGCATGCCCGCACCCCTGCATGCCCGCTACACCCCCGCATGTCCGCTCACTCCCTGCATGCCCGCTACACTCCCTGCATGCCCGCTGCACCCTGCATGCCCGCTGCACCCTGCATGCCCCCTGCACTCCCCGCATGCCCGCTGCAGTCCCTGCATGCCCGCTGCACTCCCCGCATGCCCGCGCACCCCGATGCCCTGCATGCCCGTGCACCCCCGCATGCCCGCTGCACTCCCTGCATGCCCCCTGCACTCCCTGCATGCCCGCTGCACCCCCGCATGCCCGCTGCACTCCCCGCATGCCCGCGACTCCCTGCATGCCCGCTGCACTCCCCGCATGCCCGCTTTCACTCCCTGCATGCCCGCGACTCCCTGCATGCCCGCGCACTCCTGCATGCCCGCTGCACTCCTGCATGCCCGCTGCACCCCTGCATGCCCGCTGCACCCCTGCATGCCCGGCACCCCTGCATGCCCTGCACCCTGCATGCCGCTGCATGCCCCGCTGCACCCCCGCATGCCCGCTGCACTCCCTGCATGCCCGCTGCACTCCCTGCATGCCTGCTGCACTCCCTGCATGCCCGCTGCACCCGCATGCCCGCTGCATGCCCGCTGCATGCCCTGCATGCCCGCTGCACCCCTGCATGTCCCCTGCACCCCCGCATGCCCGCTGCACCCCTGCATGCCCGCTGCACCCTGCATGCCCGCTGCACCCCTGCATGCCCGCTGCACCCCTGCATCCCGGCACCCCCTGATGCCCGCTGCACCCCCCGAGCCCCCGCACCCCCCGATGCCCGCTGCACCCCTGCATGCCCGCTGCACCCCTGCATGCCCGGGCCCGCACCCTGCATGCCCGCCACCCCTGCATGCCCGCTGCACCCCCTGCATGCCCGCTGCACCCCTGCATGCCCGCCACCCCCCTGCATGCCCGCTGCACCCCCCGCATTCCGCTGCACCCTCACCCTGCGCCCGCTGCACCCCCCGCATGCCCGCTGCACCCCTGCATGCCCGCTGCACCCCCGCATGCCCCGCACCCCCTGTGGGCCCGCTGCACCCCCCGCATGCCCCGCACCCCCGCATGCCCGCTGCACCCCTCATGCCCGCGACCCCGCAGCCCGCTGCACCCCCCCAGCCCCCGCACCCCTGCATGCCCGCTGCACCCCCCGATCCCGCTGCACCCCCTCATCCCGCTCACCCCCGATGCCCGGCACCCCCGCATGCTCGCTGCACCCCCGCATGCCCCGCTGCACCCCCTCCCCCTGCACCCCCTGCATGCCCGCTGCAAACCCCTGCATGGCCCCCCAAGGGGACCCCCATGCCCCCCCCCTGCATGCCCGCTGCACCCCTGCATGAATGTGTGTAGACCCCAAATGACAGTGAAACATATAGGGGAAAAGTATTTAGATAAGGGTAAAGGGTTTTTGTGGATTTAGGGTTTGGGAAAAAGGGATATGATAGGGTGGATAGGGGGCAATGTCAGATGTTGGGTGTATGGAAAAGGAGGTAGATTACTGAAACCAGGAAGAGTTTTAGAAAAAGGGGGTAGGTTGGAGTGTGGAGAGGGAGATTATTTCCAGAAAAGTAGCCTTTGAAAGGATTATGTCACCTGGTTGTTCAATATATTTATAGATGGGGTTGTAAGAGAAGTAATTTTGAGGTCTGGCAAGAGGTGTGGGGTTAAAAAAAGAATCAAATACAAAGGGGGAGTTGTCACAGTTGCTTTTTGTGATAAAATGTTTTGGGAGATTCTGAAGAAAGTTGCAGGGGTTGGTGGATGAATTTTGGGTGGGGTATGTAAAAGAAGAAAATTGAAAGTGAATATAGGAAAGAGAAAGGTGATGAGGAAAAAAAAGATTGGGGACAAAGATTGATATCAGATTGGAGGAGAGAATGGAGGGGGGAATGTTTCAAAATTTTTGGGAGGGGGACTGTCAGCAGAGGGCCCAAAAGGGATGAGGTGAACATAGAATTGATGAGGGAAAAAGAGTGAGGGGGCCCCCGAGTCTGGGGAGACAAAGAACTTTGTCCAGGGAAGTGGGGGAAATGTATGAGAGACAGCCAACCCTTTTAAGGGGTGAAGCATGGGGATGAATGTTGAACGAGGAGAAGGCTGGAGGCAGTGGAGATGTCATGCTAAGTCAATGTGTGGTGTGAATATAATACAGAGAATTGGAGTTTGGAAATTAGAGGAGGTGCGGGGATTACCAAACCTATTATCCAGAGGCTGCGGAGGAGTTGTTGGGGGTTGGGTCATGTAGAGAGAATGGAACAAAACAGAATGTTTTGGGGGAGAGTGTATAAATCTGTAGTGGAGGGAAGGCGGAGTAGGGCCCATAGGAAAGGTTGGAGGAGGGGGTAAGAGGTTTTGTGTGCGGGGGGTTGGGTTTCCAGCAACCATGCGTGAGCGTATTTGATAGGAGTGAATGGAGACAAATGGTTTTTAATACTTGATGTGCTGTTGAGTGTGAGCAAAAACATTTATGAAGGATCAGAGAAACATCGACTTGAGTCCTGAAAGGGAAGTACAGTGTCTGCACTCTGGGAAAGGGTGGGTGTTTAAGGCAGTTTTATAACGTAGTGTAAAGCACCCCCCCTGGCAAGACAGTGATGGAGTGAATAAGATGAAAGTTTTTCTTTTCGGGCCACCCCGCCCTGGTGGGAATGCCGATTTTTAATAAAAAAAACCCTACTGGGTTTTCTTTTATTTTCTTAATGGTTCTTGTTTTTATTTTTTTATCTCCATGGGGAAGTGGAAAGAATTCCCTTTCCCCCATAAGCCATGCACATTGTAAATGACTAAATGCCAGACAAAGTGCTAGTGACTTTCTTTTCTTTTATGTCACCATGTCTTGGTGGGATACGGCCCGTTTGCTGAAAAAAAAATACAGTGGTACCTGTTAACAATATTTTTCATTCCAGAATGCTGTTCAAGTGCCATTACTAAACGAATTTATCCCCATAAGGGAAAATGTAAAAAAGACTATCCTCTTAGGGCCCCCAAAATACACTTATAAAAGCATTTAAAAAAAAAAACTTACATAAAAGGGCAGTTTGGGGGCCACGAAACCCAGGTACCACTGTATATATGGGACCCCCCCGGGTTTTGCCAATAATTCTTTCCAGAAGGCTGTTCGAGTCCAAGAACAATTTGTTCCCATAAGGACAATGTAAATTAGATTAATCCTTTCAGACCCCAAAATACACTTACTAAAGCATTTCAAAAATACACTTACATATGTTGAGTTGGGAGCATTAAACCGGGGGGCCACTGTACTTGTATAAATTATCATTGACAAATAAACACATAAGCAGTATAATGATCCTTTTTTACAACATTTTGCCCACGCAGTGAGCTTTATCAAGTCACAAACAGATATACAGGGGCCCCTAGTAATTAAATTCATTCCAGAAGTCTGCTCAAGTGCTTTAAACCCAATGAATTTTTCCCCAAGGAATAATGTCAAGTAGGTTAGTCCATTTCAGACCCCCAAAAATACACTTACAAAAGCACTTACAATATTGTACTTAAAATTTTTATGATTTCCGAGTGCTCGTAATGTGTCCACTGTACCTGGATAAATGGAATAAGATTTGTGGATTTAGTCAGGTGGAAATGCTGGGTCAGATGGAGAAGCTTATGACAATCTTCAAAGTAGGGTGATAGAGTCTAGAACCTTGGGTGTTTAGTTCTTATGTGGGATAAGGGAAGAAGTTCTTGGCAAGGGTTTCAGCTATGTTGTAGAAGCCCTTGTTCTGGTTGAAGTTGTTGGATATGCAGATAAGTGATGATTCCAGGATTCTTCGGTACTGAGTGTTGTCTTTTGGCGATAAGTCTTATGCTTTTTGTAGCGATTAAATGGTTGTGTGAATTTCGGTGTTGAACACAGGCATTCCTTGGATCATCAGATCTGCCTGCGTACTAGTGTTCTGAAATACTACACGTTTGGAGGTCTCTGGATGTTTCTGTGTTTATTTTTCCATTGTGTCGGTATTTTATACCATTTATTTCCATAAATTATCTATAATAATTCAAATGACTTCTGGAACTGCAACATCCCTATTCCTCTTTAGAGCGCAGCCTGCTCTTGCCACATTCAGGATGCACATCTAGCTACTCCTGTTTCTCCTGAAACATTTATGTTACTTTTCTCACACACCAACAGTATGTCAGGTCTCTAAACCATTTGTCTCCACAATCCCCAGTCTAACACTTCCACACCTCCCTGCTGCATGTTCAATCTTTTATGACTGGAATGACCTCTACCCTCCTTTTCCACCTCATATTTATGTACCTCTTAGTCATCCTATTTTCCAGGCTCTCTAAATGCTTAAACCAGTCTTAACAACCCTCTGGCCTAATACTTTAGTGACTACAGTTTTCTGCTGTTGTGCTCCAATTTCTTTGCAAAATTCACACTTCATATTGTTCTTAAATATCTCTGCCTTCAGCTTGATCACTGCAACATTTAAAGCCCATGTTTCACCATGATAGCCTCCCTCTCTTATCACTATTCTTATTTTGTTTCCTGACAAAAACCAATATGTTTTGTTCCTTCTTGGTTGCTCAGAACTTGTCTGAAGATGTACGTCATAAACTGAAATCACTGGCACCTTCTCCAGCTACCTTAAATCCATTCAGGAAAATTTGAATCTGCAAGCATATGACATTGATAAGTTGAACGCTATCTGTCCAAGTAAGTTTTCTACACAATTTGTGAAAGTATTTTCCCAATCTTCGCAAATTTAGGACATTCTATAATACGTGATATTCAAAATACATTACATTTATTTATTCATTTATTTAACCCTGCCTGTGGGGGAATTTCTACCAGCCAAGTCTACTTTCCTACATAAACTGAAATATACTTAGCTTAAGGAGGACTCAACTCTGCAGCCTATCAAGAAGTCTCCTTCGATTGAGTCATGGTAGCCCCACCTCCTGAGCCATGAATGATTAGAGGGATAGTTAATAAGCAGATCCTGTAACAGATATATTTGTATGCAACAATACTGGCGGTAAACTACTACTGAGCTTGTGGTTGCCTTCACATACGGTCTAGAATAGGTCAGCCTTAATCACCTTGTGTCTGCCCATGGACTGCAGTACATAACATTACAAGTGAAATTAAGACTACCTTGTTTGTGTAATGTGAGTTGTGGTATTGACTCACCATGTGGGCTAAGAATGTTGTCTTATGGAGGAATGCAGAAGTGTCACACAGAGAATGTTGAAATTTGTGTTCGCTACAACACGTCAGAAATGTTTGTTGCAATCACTGTTAATACCAGTTACACAAGTCATTCAATATCATCACTTGTTCATAGTTTCATGGAATTATTCACCGCAGGAAGAACACGGATATGCATTAACACTACATGATTGCCCTACCGTGAATTTCCTGATACCATATAAGGAAACTAGTCTAACTTTCCTAGCTTCCTGGAGAATGTTAGGATGAACAAGAGTCAAGAAAGCACTGGCAACTACTGTCCCTTGTCTTTAACGATGGGCAGGCAACCGCCCGTGGACACACGTCTCTCGTCCGGGTTCTCTTGAAGCAATCCGAGGCCCTCCACCCTCTTGTTCCTCCTCGTCCCCACAAAGGATATACTGAACTCAGCTTTATTTCTCTCTCTTCTACACATCGAACAGTATTTAATACATACAAGAAGATAGGTTTTTGTTACCCAGCTAAAGACTAGAATTTTAATAGTTCCAACTTGTAGATAAAGTGGGTACAGGTTTTCTCCTTAATTTTCCTTCTAAGTAGAAAGAGTAATTACTCTTGTTTAACTGTCACTGTGTAGCTGCAACAAGTCTAGCCAGGAGAGGAAAGTATGTCTGTGATGTTACGGTATGAAACATGTGGGTTCAATAAATCTGTTTGAGGAAGTAAGAGTCCACTAGCCCCTTCCGGGGAGGGCTAAGTCCCTCAGAGGGCTGAAGGGGCTGAGAGATACCCCTACGAAAAATTTTCCACACTGGGGGCAGACGAAAGTTCGCCATGGGTGAACTATTCATCTCTTAACATTTTGATTTTCTCACTCGCCACCACTGCTGATTGTCTTTTCTAACAACTTTAGTCTGTGGGGTTTCGGAGAATTACTAAGTTTGTTTTCAACACTGTGTAATTTTAATCGACACTATTTATCTGTTGTCCACTTATTCACTACACCTTGCCCACCTTCAATTGTCCAGATGGTTCCATTTGCATCAGATGTATGGTCACTATTTTTCCAAGAGGCCATTAATCACCATCATTGTCAATAATCACTATGTCACCAGGTCTTAAAGATGTATGATTTTCAGGAACACCAGCTCCATAGAAGTATTCCCTCAGTGAGGTGAGATAGTCTTTCGCCAAATTTTCTCCCCAACGTTTAATCACTTTATTAACCCTTTCACCTTGGCCGCACTAGTACAGCCACGCCCTGGCAGGTCACACTTAGCACGCCTAAATTCTAGGCCCTAAATCATGAAACAGGCTGTTAGGCCTAGATGTGATAGAATGGGTTCAAAATGTGCAGAGAAAATTCCTGCACCACACAGTGCATAATGAGAAAACGACCTGCTTGTTTAAATGTTTACTTTGCAGTCTATTTTCGTATGGTATTTATGTTGTATTCTCGTTTTCTTAGTCTCATTTTATAGAATAGATGATATATTACAGAAATAGAGATAATTTTGACTGGTTTCAATGATGACAAGTACCTTGAAACTGAGCGCAAAGTAGCGAAAATGTTCGATTTGGCCGGTGTTCAAGAGTAAACAAATCACACCATGCGTAGAATACACATCAACTGGAGAGTCTATTATTCTGCACAAGTGCGCTGATATTATTTATACCATTTTTACAATGATGCAGTTGTATACATAACAGTAAATCTTCTATTTTTGTGAGGAATATAAATTAAAATGGAAAGCAAAAGTAATGTAAGAGGGCCTGAGACATGACTAATGAACAGGATGTTATTTAGTGCCAGGAATATCTGCCTTGTTTATTATGGACCCTATTTTGAAATTGGCATCGTTTGAAATTTGTGTGAAATTGGCCAAATTGCCATTTTCTGACCATTATTTTGGTAGTTGGAAATTGGTAACAGGCGGTTTCTTGTACTCAATCGATAGAAAATGGAGTTCTAGGCAAAGTAGCTATAATTTTAGTAGACTGACACATTGGAATTTGCCAAAAATAGGGCTCAAATTGGGCAAAATCATTGACAAGGAATTGTCATTGATATGACCCAACTTCTATTAAAGCATAATTACGTTAGTTTTCGATCAAATTTCATAATTTTTGTGGCGTTGTGATCGGAAAGATTCTCTATCATTTCATAAGAAATTTTTTTTTTTTTTTTTTTTTTTTTTTTAAATTCTTGGACCCTGAGAAACGAGTGTCGGAGAGGGTCCTTGGACCCCCAAAGGGTTAAGGTGTTTGAATTTTATGTCTGAGCTGCTCTAGGTTCGAGATAAGTAAGACCTTCCAATGACTTTATCATTCATGGGAGGAACTGATTCAAGCCTGCCATGGAGTAAATGAGATCATCAGTAACAAAAGGATACTGTTGTTGACTGCTTCTACTTAAGTTGCGACTGTTCA